>LPNX010784649.1:0-17512 GCA_001517045.1 Pseudotsuga menziesii
AGAAAACTAACCAAACACAATTATGTCTATACCAACATAACCTATATTTAAACCTTACCACGTTATAATTCCATAGTTCAAACGATGGCATTTTTTTTTTATGTTATATGGTTATAACACATAAAGTTTGACATTACCGCTTGCATACAATCTCTTCGTGGCATGACCTTGGATAAAGATATGGTTAATATTTATGATGTGGCATATAATAATATAACAATCCACATTATATTGGTATGGTTTTAATGGATATGTTTAACATTACCGCTTGCATACAATCTCTTCGTGGCATGACCTTGGATAAAGATATGGTTAAGATTTATGATGTGGCATATAATAATATAACAATCCACATTATATTGGTATGGTTTTAATGGATATGTTTAACATTACCGCTTGCATACAATCTCAGCTTCATGGCATGACCTTGGATAAAGATATGGTTAAGATTTATGATGTTGCATATAATAATACATTGTATTGGTATGGTTTTAATGGATATAAACATATGCCTTTGTGATATGTTTTAAACATTGGCGCTTATGGTTTAGGCTCCACATTATACCATATGGTTTAAATATAGTGTTATAACATATGATTTACATGGAGTCATGGTGACGTTGGGTTTGGTTACTAGGCTTAATCCAAAAGCAAACAAAATAAAGAAGTATTAGGTATGATTTTTCTTGGACATGGATATTGCATCCACACCGGCTAGTGTGAGTAGCATCTCCCGTCAATGATAAGCTCTGTGAGTACAATATCTAATTCCACCTATATGCCTTGCCTTCGGACATCCATGTTTTATTGCTTTAGACATCATCTGGCTATGGATATGTTGCACCTACGTATTGGAAAGGACACAATATGATGTTCCCATCCCTAAATTATATAGAAAATGGAGGGGTTCTTTTCCTACATGACTAACTGGAATCCACACCGCTACGTATGGCACATGATCCCCTAGTAAATAGCTATAGAGTGCCTAATGCTTCCGTAGACTAAAAAGATATACACGAGATAATGGTGGATGCCCTATTGCAGACAGAGGGTTTTTATGCAATGAAGTGAAGCTTCATTTAGTTTTTGGTTTATTGAGGTAAATGACATCAACGCAGACAAGCGGAGCTGATCCTGAGAATGGAACTGAGAATTTACAAAGCAGGGAAAGAACAGGCTGAGGCCGGGGTCATGGTCACCGAAGCTGATGCATACTAATTTGCCATATGTGATAGGAAGTGATGTTTTAATTTTGGTAAAAAATTAATGACGTATTTTTTATGTTTAGCTATTTCTATAAGTCGCTGTTAATTTTTTCTTAATTTTTCTAGTATTTGAACTTTAATAAAAGTGGTTTCTAAACTGAAATTTTAATTGCAAGTAATATGGATATGGTGGGTGTATATTGCATAATGTCAGAGGGTGTCATTTATGATTTGTGTTATATCCGGAAACCTACATCCATTTTTCAACAGTGCTCACAAGTGTTTGTCGATCCCAAGAGTTGATACACTCGATGTTTGTACTTCATGTATAAGTTGATGTGATCAGGTGGTGATGCTGTTAATCAATACAAGTATGCATAAAGATCAGTCGATTCCGATTCTTATTATGCTACTCCATGCAGTCGATCACAGATTTGATATAGGATTTGATGCCTTCTTATGAAAGGAAATATTTGTTAGAATATTTTTATTGAGGGCGATTCTTACAAACCTTGGTGCCATGATCAGTTTTATCTCCTGGTGCCTATTTCATATGGGGAACTTGCCTTTACACATATTATTTATACTCATAACTTTCTTTACCATTTTTTATTGTTCGACCTCTTTCCTTATATATTACTTTCTTTGAGAAGGAGATAACTAGTTAGTTAATATAGGTCCCATTTTTCCTTGTTTCCTAGTTTCGATTTCATTAAATGGCATTCCTTGACGGGTAGATTCAGAAGGTAGTGTATCCAAGAGCCAATTGGTTCACGGTAGAAAGGAAGTTATGCTACGAGGAATAGCCAGTCTATTTACCAATATTGTGCTAGTAGATTGATTGCTCGGAGTGAACCATTAAACTAGAGGAATTGGGGAGTCTTCATTGACGAACATTATATACATGTATTTGGGCACTCAAGGTCATCTTGGAATCCAATGAAATGATTTTTATCCATGAGCAACATTGGAACTGCATCTTTCCAAGGGTTGGGACTTTCTTCAACTTCCCAATATAAGGTAGCTTCCCTATTCCTTGTGCTTTTGACATTTTAAATAATAAATATCCTACAATAAAAAATGAAAATACAAATATTAAATCTTGCAGACATAATTATGTCAATAGGTGAGTTATGAACATAAGTCAAGTCTACCTCAAGTTTCGAGCTAAAATGAATGGACTTTGAGAAACAAGATAACAGGTGAACAAACTTGGCTTCTCTAGCAAGTTTACAAAGGATATTGGTGAATATTAATTGTGAAATACCTCCCTGAGCTGGTTAAGATTATTAATGACAACTATATATATGCACAGGTGGCAAAGTTTGGTGATAAGTTCTATATTTTGTTTTTGCAATGATTTATGGAGTTTGAGGATATTCCCTTATCTGAAATCCTTATGGCATGCTTAGGTGGCAAGCTGGGGTGCTTAAATTTTGAAGAGAAATTTTTTGACCATGTCATTTGCACCAAGGGATTCACATGAAGCCTAAGTGTAGTTTTCTTTGGAGCGAGGCGTGCCTGCTGTGATTGGTGTCACTACTACATTTCGATCCAAAATCCAATGGCATGTGGATTTCTCTTTTTAAACTTACCAAAAATCACAAGGATACATTTTTTTTTGTAAATGTGGCCACAAGCATTGGTGAAGCGACGGCTATTCTCATAATTGTTGGTTAAGCGACGACGGGTTAGTCAGCGTCGCTTAAGCAACGATGCCAACATTCACATAACAAAGTAAACTATCAAGCCAATAGGTTAGGTCTAGCTACCACTCCTTACACATCCCTAAAGCCAAGGTTTATATTAAGTTCACCCCAATAATGATGTTCTCCCCTACCATAAAATATTGATCTATTATAAAATCCCAGAATAGTTTCCTATCTATATAAGGCCCATAAAGATTACATGTTCAAAGACCTTTCTTAGAGCCTTTGGAATACCTTCTAATACAATACCTGTAAGAATAAAGAGTGTTGAAATCACATTAAAACTAGAATTCCAAATTCTCATTAAACCTATTAACAAACCCTTAGAATTAACATAACAAAATTGCTTTAACTACCTTGAAACATCATAATGTCCCACTTATATTAAACCATATTATGAAAGATTGTTTCTTTGGAGCACCCCAAACCCTCACATTCCAGGATAACATAAACATTAAGCCACTTTCTTGGGGGTTTTTTCTGCTCTAAAAACCTCATTAGTGTTTGATTATTTTCTTTCCAAAACCTCCTTTGAAGTCTTGCATTTTGCTAAAAAGATGCAAACTTTTTTCCCACTATATGCTTTTCAAAAGACTTGAATATATATATGATTGAGACATAAATTAATCTACAAAATATTAATATACAAACTACTATAGAAACTAATATAAAAATACAAAGAAAAATACCATATTTAAACATAAACTAAAATATTACACATATGATATGATATGTTCGACAAAGAAGGTTTTTACTATTTGGCAATATGTGGTCAATGCATGTAAATTTTTCCCTAAAATATGGGATGGATCCTTGAAGTAGTGCGTTGACGTGTTAAAAGGTTTTATTCATTCATGGAGCATGAGATAGGGAACCTGTGCTGGCCTAGATCGATCCCTCAAAACCTCTGCGTCGCCAAAGCTAGCAGTCTGACCCAACATGCAGGCATAAAACCATTCTAATAAGCGAGTCTCAGGTTCTGTGTTCATCGGCACAGATTGGTTATTATACAGGATTTGTAACAACTACCTGAAGCTCTTTTCGAGGTAAGATGATTCGTTGCTGCTAAAAACCTCAACAAATTGCTGTTACTACAAATCAGAGATGCCATCTTCCAATTTTCTTCTTCCTCCGAAATACAAGCTCACAAATTTTTTTATTCTGTGGAAATCAGTAAAGTAGCAGATCATGGCATCTACTCGCCATGGATTCAGCATGGAAACTTCCAACATATTCTTGCAAGGTGGAAGGGTGAGTTTCATGTTTGCTTTCTTCACAGTTGTTTTTGCAGGGTTTTGCTTAATCTCCTGCAATGCCCTCTTCAAAGATCAAGTCAGTGTCATAGACTGGTAAGATCAATGCACAACCCACTCAGCAATTCTGTTGAAAGTTTTGAAACGAATCTAAGGGAGATCATGATTCCAGCAAATAGGTTTCAATGTTGGTAGAATTATTATTCTCATTGAAATAAATTTCCATTTAAGTTACACTTCTTCTTACAAGCATCAAACGAGAGAATTTTCCTTCCTGCAAACAAAATAAAGCCGATATACATCTTTCAGCTTCAGGCTTAAATATGATCAGCCAAAACTGTTGTCCTTAATTGCCTAAACTATAAAGACTATATATTTATAAAATACACTGAGTCCACAAATTTCTAAGAGATAGCAAAACCAAGATTTATACTTTCATTGAATGGCCATAAATTTCAATAAGTCTACGAAGATCAATTCCGATTATGCAACCATTATATATTAGATTCAGAAATAAAATAGTATCCATCTATGCTCTTTTCAGAGACCTCTTTACCCTCTGCTATCAACTCCCTTCCTTTGATAGGGCATCTGCCTCCATATTCTGCACCCTATACACATGGGTAGTAGAAATTTACTTGAAAAAACTTGCTATTTCTTTTATCTGGTCACCTAAAGGTTGGAGGGTTATAGTTAGGAGCTGGCTTGTACGGTTCATTCACTTAATCACCAGACTGGAGTCATCATAGACCTGTATCTATTATACATTTATCTCTGTAGCACATTTGAGGAGGAGCCAGAGACTTAATGGCATAAATTCTGCAAAATTATGGGTCCAAGGCCTGCTTTCATCTTTATTGTGTGATTCTCAGAAAGATACATAATACATTTTTGTCGATGAAATACACATCAATAGAAATCCTCTGGGCCCTTCCCTTGTTTTTGAGGATGGTACCCGAGGTAAACCGTTTTGATGCAGTTTTGGCAACCTAACGTGGTGGGGACATCGAGTGAGGCCCACAATATTCAGAGGAAGCCAGCACAAGGACTTGACCCCATGAACTTTTGCTTGCAATTTACAACACTTAAACCTATCGAACTAACCCACTGGGATAAATATACATAATACATATGACGACCAGCACTGCTTTTATTTTGTGGGAAAGCCTAGCCCATTGAAAATTCCCTAGACCCGTTCTTTATTGATTACCAGATTTTTCACTTGTCTCTCCTGCATTTGAATGACTGGCATCCTGTAAGTTGTACCCATGGATCTGATTTGATAAAAAACATTGAAATAAAGGAATACATTTTTCCTCAAAAATAATTGAGTTCCTCACCAACCACATCCCAAAATAGTCAAGATTGCACTGCCCACCACCTCTTGAGGTATCCTTTGCTCATCCAACATGTCAAACAATCATCAACAATGTCTTCAACCTACCTTTCCTTTACTCCTGAAAGCTGATCAACTTCTAACCAAACCTGTTTGGCACAGGAGCATTTAATAAACAGATGATTTGTTGTTTCTTCATCTTCTCTACATAGAAGACAGATTCCTGACCCCTTCTTAGCTCTTCTTTGCACAACTTCCCAAGTTAAAACCTTATTCATAATTGCTAACCACATAAAGATAGGTATTTTGATTGGAGTCTTTATCTTCTATATTATCTTCCACCTCCAAGCTGAGTGATTAGGAAAAGAAGAGATGTTTGTTGGATAACCAGTTTTGCTTCATGTAATATTGCTTGATGATATTATTGTGATATTCGTAATATTGGTTTCGTTTGAGCCCTGAGCTTCACCGGCTCAAAATTAAAAAGGGTACGCTTGGAAAACAACAGTTTATATTGAAAAGGTGATTGATGAATCAATAGAAATGATAAAGTCTAATATCTTCACAAAACTTAATAATTATGCCCTTTATTGAATGACTGTTACTGGTGGTCATGACTATTAATGAAAGATAATAATTATTCAATAAATATTAGTGTATTGGTTGTGATATTATAATTAATGTTATAAACCTGAGTGGCATACCATTTACTCTAGAGTCTGAAAGAAGAACCTGAACCAAACTAATATAAATTTTAGCTAGTGATTCTGCACTCTAAATTCTTTTAGTAACTGGAAAAATTAGTAGAATTATCCTCAACATTGAAATATGCTCAAATTTTGAATTTGATATAACTGTAGAATTCCTTTTGTCATGACAGTTAACCTTTCTGTTTTCATTCAGCTAAAGCTTTATCCGGCTTTCTGCAGTTACTGCTGGGTCAAAACTTATGGTTCCTGGATGTTTTGGAATCTTGAAAATTCTTAAAATTGAATCACTCTTAAGATACTGAAATTTCAGAAATTTTTATACTTCATATTATAATTGAGAGGACATTTCATTGATTTTCAATAAAGGTTTAAATCAGATCTTCCTGCCAGGAATTTCAATTGACTGCATATGAATTTCTAGTCATTTTGACCTAATCCTTACAATTCCCTCATGTCATCCTTTTATATGTTCATTTGTCATTCATATATGGTAGTTGTAATACTACTTTTATTGGGTCCCCCTAGGATAAAATTTAGAAGTTTTAGTCGATATTGAAATTCTCGAATCGAAATAATTTTAGAATTAGCTTGAAAAGTGTTAAAAATTCCAAATTCAGATTCTTTATCACTACTCTGGAAATTGGCTATCTGCCTGCAAAATTTTGGCAGAGCAAAGATTATGCAGGAATATTAGAATAATATAAGATTGTTGACAGAAATGTCATGAAAAAATCAATATTCAGATAAAATGGATATGTAGGTTAAGGTCTTGTTCTTAGGAAGATTGCTCTTAGGAGGCTATCTCATAGGAGGGTTTCTCAAATAATGTTTCCAACTAAAAAAATGTTCTAGAAAGCTTGTTTGTAAATGATTTTAAGATCATAAGGTGTTTATTATTCTTTCGTTATCCTCAGTTATAAGTTTGGTGGAATCTACTTACATATTTCCATATTTAGAATGCTATCCTTTTAGATCAGCATCTTACATTATTCTGAGCAAACTTTAAATTGTTTCTTTGTGGTGATGTATGTATATTGTAGAGTCTATGTATATATCTATTTATATGCATACTTTTAAATAATTTATATTATGGTATCTACGGATGGTATCGCATCTTCTCTATGGATTGCAAATTTCTCTGCCAAGGACTGAATCTAAACATATGGCACTAATGTTATTTATAATATTGTCAAGAGTGCTCTTTTCTAAATTTTCTTATAGTTGTTGTGTTTAAATATTTATATTATATCACTGTCAGCCACTAGGCCACCCACCAATTCCACCTTCACCGACACATGAGCAACAACTAAAGCATGGGCAGTCACCACAGCATCTAGCTCATCAAGGACATCAACAAAACCAGCAACATAACTCTCAACAACCTCAACATCAGTTATCTGGATAGAGTCAGACTGTCTCAGTAGGTTCTAGTACACCTCCAAGTTCAAGTGGGGAGGCTAGAAAAATATCATGTCAAGACATACAGCAAGTATGTTTTTTCATCATTACAGGTTAATTGAGATTCTAAGTTGTCAGAATTCATAAAATTATATAAAGGTTGTATGATTCCTACCATCACCTGAAATATATGCCCTTGTTTTCCTCCTATAGATCAAAGTCTGGACTCTGGATGATTAGTGTCTAAGTGTAGTATATGTTTCCTTTTTCTTGGTATTCGTCTAGGTATTGATTTTAGCCAATATCTACACCCACATAACTGTATTAAAACCAATTTTGCACTGAAATAAAAAAATGTTTTTTTGTGGACTGGCCTGTGTAACTTTGCATTGTTTACTAGCATTAAACTAGGTCAGTCTAGTTCTCACTGGTTTTTGGGGAAATATATTTTAAATTAAGCCATGTATGCTTGCTGAATTAATTTGAGTCTACTTCCTTCATGCTTTGACTCCATGATTCCTAGCATGAATTTTGGCTTTAATGTCAGGCATCCAGATTGTATTCATTCCCATTTTTGGTTTCCTCATATGATACACTACTCTGTACAACACATTTTTTTCTAAATATGTCACAATAGTACACCAAATCTTAGAAATTGCCAGATGGAAATGTTTCTATATTCACTTACATATGCAAAGTAAATTGTGGTTATAAGGAAGCCAATCACTAAAGCTAGAGTTCATGTTATAGAGTGGAAAAGTCTTAGCTCAGCCCAAGAGACTTGATAGAGTAAAGTTTGATGGTTAGAAATTAGAACGAACGACAACAATTTGAGGACGAATCCTCTTAAAGAAATGACAATGTTATGTACATATATGTTAATAAAGATAGCTATAATTACTAATGTAAAGTACATTACACCTTTATCATATTACCATTATTATATGCTAACTCTAACAAAACTTGTAGATGGAGAAGATAAACTTGATATGTTAATCAATGTAACAACGAGATCTACAAAAAATGATATGTTTTAGGATAGAGAGATAAGTTGGTGGAAGCCATGATTATATAACTAAAATGACATGTGACTTACTTCATAACTTAAGTCACTTATTTAACTCCTAACAAAGAGGTACTATTCAAAGTACAATACATTATACTGTGACCATTATAAAATATAAACTCTATCACCCTCGTTTTATGTCCATATCGAAAACAAATGCTTGTCCCAAAAAGTTACAGACTCATCTATTCCAAACGTGTTGTAAAAGGTGTGGCATCATGCCTTTGAATTGTGCAGTAATGCATCTTGAGTCTGTCACTTCCAATCAGCAATTGAATACGATAATGAAAATCAAGATGCTAGTAATCTTCCAATTTGCTGTCTACAATATCACATCATTATGCCTCCTATTTCACCAATGCTCCTCTCAATTGCTCTCCAAAATCAGCATTTGATGCTTCCACCAAACACGAGATAAAGCTGAATACATGATTTGTATTCAACATGGTTGATGCAAAGCATGTAAATTCACCAACTATCTGCCCATCCATTGACTCAGTAGCTATATTGGACAATGTTCACTAAAAATTTCAGCCCAACCTACCACGGATATATAAGTTGATATGTATTCCAGCAAGTGAATATTTTCCACATGTAGGTAGCAAAATCTATCAGTTTTTAGGAACCAGGTCTTTGGGGCCTAATTTATCTTGTAAAGAGCTACTTCCACATTATTTTTCTCACGTATCCTAGAAAAATTGTGGCTGATTTTTTCATATACCACTCGATAGCCATCCACCAGCCAAATTGTATAGCCCTGGTTGGTATTAACTTGTGTTGTAATTTTACTTCCACATGTTACATAGATTTGTGCTCAAATAATTTGTCCTACAATATAAATAGAATGACTGAAACACCAATAAAAGCTTCATATTTGCATAAGCAGAAGTGCTGAATGGACAACTCAGAAATGTTAACACCACATATCAAGAGATGAGATCAGCTCTGCAAAAGGTGAAATCTGATCTATACAAAAAGCAGCATGAATGTAGTGGATAACAAGCTAGAACTCTAATAGTGATCACTATCTTCTCATTAACACATAAGAAAACCACAATACTCTTTTCAAGGGAATATAAGGGCTTCTCTCAAGTCTTGTCACTCTTGCTGTAAATGCTCACACAAGTCACATGTATGAATATATAACCTGAACAAGTGCACCCTCCCTGATCTACTCAAACTTGACAAGAGGGAAAAGCGGTCACAAAAATTAGATGCTAAAAATAGACCTCAAAGAGAGCACACCACATACAAAGAGAGAACACCACCTACGGCTTCAGTGCTTATGTTGTGTGTTAAAATCAAATTTCTCATTTCAATTGGAAATCATGACAACCCAACCCTTTGACAATTTTTTCAAAATAAACACCGTGCTCATTAGGCATCAATATTTTCTTAGTGCCTTTGGGGGTCTACTCTGGTCACATATAACTTTTCAATCATCATGGTCTAGCTGCTGATGATTTTTCTCGTAACAAATCTCTTTGCGTATGAAGGAGACAAAATACTAGGATTAGAAAAACCAGGTTAGGCAGACTTGGTGAATTAGTCCTTCATTGATTTGCCTAAGGCATTAGAGTCATTTCTCTGTATAAACGAAATCATTTATTTTCAAAATCTTTTGTTCACAGTTAGAAGATGTACATCCCCACACAAATTCTTAGGAAATGCTTACTTAGTGAATTAGGCCTGAAGTGCATTTACCTATTGTTTGTTTCAGAGCCTTTGTTGTGTGTGTAAATGAAATTTCTCGGTTCAATTGGAAATCATGACAATCGCCTCGCAAATTTCTCAAAATAACCCTATGATTATTAGGAATATACATTCTCATCATGCCTTTTGGAGGTCCACATTGGCCACTTGTGAATTTTCAATTATCATGGTCTAGCTGCTCATGATTTTCCTCATATCAATTCTGTGTGTGTGAGTGAGATAATATACTAGGATTAAAAAAAAACCAGGCTAGGAAGACTTGGTGAAAGCCTATTGCATCAGAGTCATTGCTCTGCCTAATGAAATCACTTATTTTCAAAATTTGTTGTTTATAATTAGAAAATGAACACGACAGAAACTGTTAGGCAATGTGTGCATAGTGAATTAGCCCTTGAATGCATCCAACTATGGTTTCATAGGCTGTGTCGTGTGTGTTAATAAAAATGCATCCGCTTACGGTTTCATAGCCAATGTTGTGATAAGATAATTGTATTAATGTTCACTGAATGACCACAAAAGTAGGTCATTGAGACTAGAGGATACAATGATACATCTAGTAAGAGTGGGAGTGTGAAAGCATCTCCTGCATAATGCTGAAAGCAATTGGAAATGACAACGGTCTGGAAAATTGATTTGCAATAGGCATTTCTTTTTATATTTTCAGTATATTCTTACACGGAACACTTAAAATGCCTAATGGGTGTAGGTAATTTATGATAGGTCCACCGGGCGAAGCAGAGGATTTTCATTTGTTACAATGATTTGCATTTGTTACAATGAGCACCATTGAAGAGGATGGAGCAGCTATTAAAAAGTTAGATGGCTTTGTAAGTGAGGGAATTTATTCATTCCTAGAGTTGTTTACTTGTCTCATATTTTCATATAGGGATCCATTTAAGCATTGTTTTCTAAATCTTATATTTTCAGGCAATTGATGTGAATCCTTAACTAGTGTTCTAGAAAATTTTATATTCTTATTGTCTTAGATTGGAAGAAAATAAACTTAATCAGATTGATAACGATGTGAGCAAACGTGTTCTTAAGCACTATAAGTAAAAGCAAGAAAATAAGGTCTGGAGCTTCTTGTGTCGGTTGGTCAATTGTTAGTAGTTTTGTGACTAGACTGGGCTGGTTGGCCTTATATCAATGCAGGAAATAGGTGGCCGCAATCTGAAGGTCAACTTTCTAGAGATTCCTAGAGTACCAGATGGGTTTCCTAGATCACCAACTAGAGGGAGGCCCACAAGGTCACCTAGTTTTGGTGGCTATGTTGACAGTCCACACAAGGTGTATTTTGGTAATCTTGTATGGAGTGTAAACTCATAATCTCTTAAAGAGGCATTCAACACAAAAGGGAATGTGTTGGGTGCAAAATTTTTACAGGATCATGAAGCAGGAAGATCACAAGGGTTTGGATTTGTTTCTTACTCGTCAGAAGCTGAAGTAGAGGATGCTCTTTCTGAGGTGCATTTTCATGATCTGCGGCCTAACAGGGGTGGGATTCATGCCCACAGAATGGTAAAAACATTAGATAACACCCTGCCAATTCAGTCTATCTTCATTTTACATTAGTGAGCATTATGTTTCTTCTATGTCAAGATGCCATGTTTAACAGAGCAAGATGTTTGTGGGAAATGATGAGGCATTTAGGAGATAATGAGAAATTCCATGATGAAGAAAAATTGTAAGTAGCTGATGTGGGCCTCCCAAGCCACAGTGAGAATACAGGTGCATAACAAGCATGGAGTTAAGTTTGAGCCCTGACATTTTCCAGCTCATGATCAAATCAGTTGTATTCAGATAATTATTAGGTGTTCATGAGCTAGTGTTCTGTGTTGTGCCAAAATGATAGCAGCATACCCCTAATAAAGCATCAAACTATTCTATGAGCAATATTTGCGGCAAAAATGTCTCACATTTAGTAAATCCGAAGACCTGATTGTTACATTTAATTGATATACTTAACAATTTATATGCCACCTTTGGATGTTTGAGGATCTCCATGCTGGTAGTTTTATTTTCCTCCTATTATGTTCTTTTTAGTGAGTCATCCTTTAGCCAGACCAAATTTTATGCCAATATTAAAAGCTTGCAAGAAAACCCTATTTGAATTGGATGAGAGAGGAACATGAATGCAATCAGTAACCTTGTAGAGTAGTTATGTGAAAAGTTTCCATGTTTTTAATATATCAAAAATAGTTGGGGCATGAAGATGGAAAACTTGTTAGTTGCACAGAAGAGCAGCCATTCATATGAAAATTTAAAATTATCTTTTCATAGGAATTTTTATCTCAGTTGGTTTAGCTTTGGTCTTTGTTTATTCAAGGATGTAGCAAAGAAAAAGTATTTTCTAGGAGAAATTGATGCTCTTCAAAAACAAGGTGTACTGTATCTAGAGACCGAATCCAGAATATTGGTATAGTAGTCAGTCTGACCAGTGCTCGTTGAGATCTTCGGTTGTTGATAACAGGGATGATGCTTGTAGAATTAAGTTCACTTGAAAGGCATTTGAAGAATAGCTGTTCACATGAAAATTTAAACTTATGCTTTCGTAAAAAAATTCATCTCAGTTGTTTTAGCTTTGATCATTGTTCATTCAAGGATGTAGCAAAGAAAAAGCATTTTGTAGGAGAAATTGATGCTCTTGAAAATCAAGTTGCACTCTATCTAGAGAGTGAATCTAGACGATTTGTCTAGTAGTCAGTCTAATCGGTGCTCATTGGCATCCCCTGTTGCTTATAAGTTATAACAGGGATTGTGTTTGTAGCATTAAGTTCACTTGAAAGGCATTTGTCATATGCAAATGCACTCTGATCTCTTTCTCATTGATTTGTGGTGATGCCAATTTGAATGATGAATGAGCTTTTCGCTCATTGATAACTTTTTAAAACATGATTTCAAAGTCAAAATAGAGAAACCTCAGAGATAAACATGGCATTGGAGAAGACAATAAAGAAACATAGCTAGCAATAAAGTAGGTCAAAGGTGGGGATACATGCAAATGCATGGTAAGTTAGTAGGTAGGCTGTTTTTTCATGCAGTCTATTAAAGTTGAACTACACACCCAATTACTTCTTTGAAATTTTTTTCATAAGCCTACATAAGTGACCATCATGCTTGATTACTGTTAGCATATTATGTAGCATCACAATGCGAAGAAGAGAAGTGGTAGTGAAGAAAATTTGTGTTTGATTTTGGCAAGTATATTGTTACAGACTGAATGAAGGCAGGTTTGTTGGTGAAGGTGAGTGTACACTGTAGACTCTGGAAAATGTGGAAAAGCAGCAGAATACACAGCCATTGTTTTTAAATAGTTGGAAGACATTATAGAATGCACTTCTCAAGTCACATGTTATTAAATTATGGTCCTGGTTCAATTCAGTTCATCAGTTTCATAAAACGGTTATCAAGATTATTACTAATTAGTAATAATACATTGGATTTAGCTTATTATCTCTTAGATCAACAACTCTCCTTGTTTTTCTTCTCATTTAGCTATTAATTTCTAATTTAATTAGTAGAAAGAACTGAAAAGGCCATTCAATTAGCCATGTTTTTATTGAAACATGTGAAAATAATCTCATCTTTATTTCAATTGTCCTTGTGTGCAAGAAAATGGGAAATGTAGATGTTTCCATTCATGTTTTGGTTAAGATCCATATCCACAGCTAAAAGGTTTTGTTGAGTTGCATTTGAATTGAATAATAGGAATCCAGGCAAGATTCGATTGTTCTTATTATTACTGGTTCAAGGACTGTTTTACTGAGTGGATTTTAAGTAATATATTGATGATGTTCTCTTTTATGTTTATTTTTTAATTTCTTTGTCTAGTTTAAGAACTTTTGATAAGGATATGTTCTTATTTTATGGTTTATGGATGTTTGGCTTGGCTTGTGTTCATGTTTTGATGATAGACATTGCTGGAAAAGATGAAAACAATGTATTCAGATTCTGAAGGACTCCCACCAGATCGAATTGTTGCAACTGTTGGACTCAACATTGGTCGTGTAGAGGCATTGAAATCAAAGCTTGTTTTTTGGGACTTAGGAGGTCAGGTATGTATAGAATTTTAGATACAAATATAGGTTTAATATAGGTTAATATAGGTTTAAATTTTAAACATACAATGAAGAATCTATTTTAAGAATATGATAATCTTATAAAGAGTGTGTGGATGAAGTGTATTTTCCCAGCTTAGTTCTCATGAAACACTTATAATACTATTTTACTTTTTAGATTTTAACTTGAATCATTTCATTCCATGAAATTTTTGTCTTGTAACTGGCACGATATATGTCCCTTTTTGAATATTACTGCCAGGCATAGAAAGTAAAGTTTGTCACCATTATCTATATTTTGGTTGCTAGATGTGCGTGAAAGGAGAATTTAACTCTCATTGTTGCATACTTATCACATGAAATAACTTGTATTATATTATGTTTTTATGGTTCCATTGTTCTACTATTCGATAGAAATAGAATGGATCAACAAGTGGTAAACCACAAGCCCATTAATTTGCGTTTCCCTGAAGAGAGGGCAGGGTCTTACCTGTACGAACATTGGCTCATTGGTATTAGATGCTGGATATCAAGTTGCAAAAACAAGTGGTAAACCACATCAAACAACGATGGAAAATAACTTAACAATGAGAATGGATAACCATAAGAAATCCTCTCTATAGTTGAGTGAGTTCCATTTATTAATTATCATGTATATTTACCTATTTATAAAGATTTAAAGACAAACCCAAATTTTTGATTGGACAGGGTACTTTAACTCAGCCCACATTATCACAGCTTTGGTGCATAGTTAACAACTTAAATGTCACATTCAAAATGGTTTTGAACCTGGGTCCCCACAATGAAAGCGCTGTTAGACTTTATCATTCAACCACAACCTGCTTGATTCGTATCAATTATTGTTACTTGAACATGTTACTAATCAGTGTGTTGAGAGGCTTTTATCATTCAACCACAGCCTGCTTGACTCAGTAATTATTGTTACTTGAATATGTTACTACTTAGTGTGTTTGAGAGGCCTACTACAAGTGCCCTATTCTCCAACAATATAGAAATGTTGTCCCACACTCTCTTGGATAAACATGGTTAGGTTGGGGGTGATTTTGATAAGAGGTTTGTAATTGATATAAGAAATGGCATTTGTATTTTTTTTTAAAACACTTATAGCCATCGGTTAAGCAACGGCCTATAGGTGATCTAAAAAAAAAAAAATCAATACCGTCACTTAACCGACGCTTATGTTTTCATTATCGTCGGTTAAGCGACGGCCTATAGGTGATTTAAAAAAAAAAAAAAATTCAATACCGTCGCTTAACCGATGCTTACGTTTTCATTATCGTCATTTAAGAGACAACTAAGTTTAAAGTTTAATATGAACTAGATGTCGGATAACCGATGATTTACATTTAACCGATGGTAAACTAAGCTGTCGCTTAACCGACGAATTGGAAAGATGTCGGATAACCAACGAAAATCCACCGACGCTTAAAAAAAGTCATAGTGTCGTACATGCGACAGGGAAGTGTCGAAAATACGAAAATACGGCCGTCGAATTTTTGGTCGAAATGTAGTAGTGTGTAATGGGGACACAGCAGCTTCCTTACCCTTCCCATAGTAGGGATTTAAATGTCAATATTTGTGAAATCATCCAATGTAGCTCCTTCTTATTTACAATTCTCCACTACGTAAATGACTACTTTCATAAATACTAGTTACTAGTAAGTTGTAATAGTAATAATTATGTAGTTTGTAGATTGATATCTATCATAAATTTGTTTGAATATCAATCATTGTCTAGCAATAACAACTTCTTAAAGGGTTCTAGCTCAATGGTAGAGCGCCTGCCTAATTATAGGCAGGAGGTTGGTGGTTTGATTCCTCCGTTCCCTATCATAAATTTGTGACTACAAAAATGACTAAATTCACATATATACGACTATTAGTAGCTAATTTCTCGTATCTTAGTCGTATTTATCTTAGTCATTAATATGTTAACATCTAGTAGTTTATTTAGTCGTATATTTGGTCATTAATGGTTGCAATGAGTGACTAAATCAGCGACTAAATCAATGATTAACTCAGTGACTAAATCAATGACTAAATCTGTGACTAAATCACTGACTAAATCATTAACTATCATTGACTAAAACAATGACTAAATCATTGTCTATCAATGACCAAATCAATGACTAAATCAATGACTACTAAGTCAAGCTATTAATGACTAGTGAAATACGACTAGCTATAAGATAGTGGTAATTTGATACTATTAGTCACCGAATAAAAAATAGTCGTTTATAGCCTGATTTTAATCATTTTTTTAGTCATTAATTTCTCATTTTCTACTAGTGGTGGTAGGATGGAGGGATTATAAGAGACATAGAGGGAGGGGGGATTAAGAGAGAGAGAGAGAGAGAGAGAGAGAGAGAGAGAGAGAGAGAGTCGAGGGTGAGTGGAAGGAGTAGGAGAGAGTGTGGTGGTTAGTGGTAGGAGTAGGAGAGTGAGAGGGAGGGTGAGGGAATGGGGGGTGAGAGAGAGAGAGAGAGAGAGAGAGAGAGAGAGAGAGAGAGATGATAAGGTGATTATGGGTTGGGGTAGGAGGGCAGTTTTGGGAGGAGGAGGGAAGTTAGAGAGAAAAATGGTTATAGAGAAAGAGGAAGGGGTTATTATGGGTAGTGGGGAGGTGGGGGTTTGGGGGATTTAAAAATAAGATATTGTAGGGTTTAGGAGTTTTGTGATCAGGGAAATTAGAGAGAAGGGTGGGAGATAGGGGTAGAGATAAAGATTGAGATATGGGAGAGTGGTTAGTGGTAGGGTGGTGAGGGATTATAAGAGACATAGAGGGAGGGGGGATTAGGAGAGAGAGAGAGGGAGTGAGTGGTAGGAATCGGAGAGAGAGGGGTGGTTACTGGTAGTGGTAGGAGAGTGAGAGGGAGGGTTAGGGGATGGGGTGTTAGAGAGAGATAGATGATAAGGTGATTATGGGTTGGGGTAGGAAGGGGGTTTTGGTAGGAGGAGAGAAGTTCAATAGAAGAGGGGTTACAAAGAGAGAGGAAGGGGGTGATTATGGGTAGTGGGGAGGTGGGGGTTTGGGGGATTGAAA
>LPNX010784649.1:17875-51847 GCA_001517045.1 Pseudotsuga menziesii
GTTAGTGGTAAGGGTGGGAGTAAGGGGTGAGAGATAGAGAGAGAGGGTGTTATTAGGAAGTAGGGGTAGAGAGAGCGAGGTGGGGGTTATGAGTAGGTAGAGAGAGAGAGGGGTGGGGGTTACGAGTAGGTAGAGAGAGAGGAGTGGGGGCTATGAGAAGGTAGGTAAAGAGAGATAGATGTTGGGATGATTAAGGGTATAGAAAAGGAGGTGGGTTGAGAGAGAGAGAGAGAGAGAGAGAGAGAGAGAGAGAGAGAGAGATGGTGTGTGGGTGGTTAGTGGTAGGGGTAAGGGGATCAATACAATCATAGAGAGGGGAGATTATGAATAAGTGGCTTATTAGAGAGAGAGAGAGAGAGAGAGAGAGAGAGAGAGAGATGATAAGGTGATTTTGGGTTGGGATAGGAGGGGGTTTTTGGGAGGAGGAGGGAAGTTAGAGAGAAGAGGGTGTATATATAGAGAGAAATGGGGTAGGTAAAGAGAAATATATATATATATATATATATAAAGATTTTATTATTTAGGGAGTAAGGAAGTTATAGAGAAGGGGTGTTGAGGCCTGGAAATTCGTAGGCAACAACAGCAAGGGATTCTCCCCAGTCAATGTTCCCAACTAGCCCGTGACTGTTTGGGGTAGGAAATTCATCCGGTTTGCATTCCGACTACCGTAGGTCAAGTAACAAAAACAAAGGTTTTACCGGTTGCGGCCCGGTCCACTGTAAATTTTGTATTTTTGACTTAATGTATGAGATGCAAGTGCCTAATTAACAATGCAAGGTGATAAGGATGTAGGGAGCAGTTACAACATGATGCGCAGGTTCATACCTCTCATCTTAGCACTCACAAGAATCTAAATCACATATGCAGGAACAAGATTGTAGCTTATTTATGAGTAATGTGTAGTGTGCATGCATTATAAAGAAAAATTACAGATAGCTGTTATATATTCTTACAATACATGAACAATTAAAGATATTTCAACAATAAAATAGCCATTTGTTTTATGAACAACATACATTACTCATGGTGGTAATTCCACAAAATAAACTAGAAATCATTTAAACAAGAACATAGGTTCTAAGAGTTAGAACGATCTCACGGTTAATGGAAAAAAATCTAGAAAAATAAAATAGTTCATCTTTCCACCATCCACAGCATAACATTTGAAAGTCCCACCGATATTTCTCCAACAGGAAAACAATAACTCTTTATTGGAAAAAGTAGTTCTTATTACAATATTTCTTTACATGTCCAACTGGGAAAAAGGCCTTTTTTCTTTTAAGTATTTTACATTTATACAAAAGGGTGAGACTGTTGGGCTTCCCAAAAGTAACCTTTGGGCTTCCCAACTATTCGTTTCCCAACATTTTACTTTTCTTAAATTTTTTTACAAAATTGTTATAATTTACAAAAAAAAATGACCAATCCTTTACGAGGAGGGTCCCACTTGAGCATCTAGAAATTTCTTCCATGCCAAAGCTTCAGAGGCAATTCCCTCAAATGCACAAGGTTCCAAAAACTGAATATTGATCTCAAACTTCACAGCCTGATTCTTTATAGCCTCAATTCTGGCTGCACTCAACCGAAGCTGATCTTCCAAAAGCTGGACACTGATGGCTGAATGATCTACTTCACTCCTTAAGATATGATCATCTAGGGCTTTGATATGCTGTACTTTTGCCTCTTCCTCTTGATAGCTCTTCTGCAACATCTCCACAAATGAGTTGTGGTCGAGGAAAACATCAAGCCTCTACTTGGCCTCTATTTGGCACCAATTGTAGGTAATAAGGAGCCTTCTGAAAAACTCTGTGCATGCTCCTTTTGTCTTCTTAATGACTTTTTTGAAGTCCTCTGCGGTATTTATAGAAAATTCTAGTAAGTCATAATCCCGCTTGAGGGCCTATTGATCCTTTGATGGTAGTTCTACTGGAGTTTCTTCATTGGAAAGTTTTCCAGCATCACCATTCTTGTAGTCAGGACTTCAAGGACGTCTTGAGATCTATCAACGAAATAAGAGGAGGTCTCCAAGATTTCCTCCAATCAGCCATCTACCTGCAACACTTTGCACCTCTATTCCTCTATAGTAGTTTGTAGCTGCAGCATCTTAGCCTTTTGGGCCAAGACATGCTCTTTGAATGGTTGGAGGTTAACCTGATGCTCCCTTGCTTCCTCAAGAGCAGATGCTAGATAAGAAATCTTCTCTTGATGTTTCTTTTCCTGTTCTTGGGTGTACATCTCACTGGCCTCCAAGATGATCTTTTGCTGCTCTTCTAGCTCTTCTACCTTTCCCAGCAGCCGTTCCTTCTCCATCTTTAGCTCTTGATATTCTTTCTGCACTTTCTCCAGGAATTCTTGTGTAGTCTCCCTAGCTTGTCTCTCTACAGTGGAGGGCCTACAATTCATCCTTTAAGGATATCATCTCTTCTTTCATGTCCTCATACTTTCTTTTCATCCTATTTCTTTCCTCTCTCTCCCTTTGCAATGTGTCTTTCAATTGAGCAGAGGATTTCTTGGATAGCTCCAAGTCTGTCACGATCTTATCCACATTATCTTCCGAAGCTTGAATCAATGCTGCTCCGGCTCTAATGGTGAACCTTGGATCTCGGTCTGTTCCCAACACAATAGCTATATCCATTATCATTTAACCAGGAAGATCTCCTGTTTCAACCCTCCTTTTTGTTCTCTTCACTATTCTCTTTGTTTCCCTATCGTAGAAAACAGTATTGAAATCAGGGATTTCTTCCCCTACCTTCTGTACAAAGGGGACCAGCTTGAGTGTGGGGACCATGGGTGTGCTGGTAGCAGGTACTTGTAGGTCCTGAACCTCAGGGTTCTCCATGTCTTGGGTCTTCCCTCCAGCTGTTTCAGAGGCTGACTGTTCTGTCAGTGTCTGTGTCAGCTTTAGCCTCTCTGCTTCTTGTTTCTATAGATCTTCATCGAGCTTCTTTTTCTTTTCTTCTTCTTATTTCCTTGCATATTATTTTGCTTTCCTAGCTGCTTCTTGGGCAGCTTTTTTTTTCTCTTCTTCTTCTATGTGCATCCACCCTGCAGCTTCATGTGCCAACCTTTGGGCTTCTTCATTTCTTCTCTTGGCTTCTTCCTCAGCTTTTGCTTGTTCATCTCCCTTCCCACCTTTGGTGATTATATTTTTCTTGAACCTTCTTCTCAAGGCTTTCATGTTCAGTGCACTTCGGAGGATAGATTCTTCTCTATCCCAATGGTGGGTGTACTCAAAGTCAACGTTGTTTTCTTTGCAATGATCGGCCACTTTACTGCAGGAATCATTTCTATGGAAGGGCATCTCGCCAGAATGAAACCTTTCTAGCTCTTCTACAAATTCATATGCTTTCTTCACCCTGGTAAATATGTAACTTCTTAATTTGAAGGGAAAAGGAGGTTAGGCAGTCTTCTTATGTTCAAACAAGAAACTCCCTATGCCATCCAAGAAGACTTGCTTGACTGCTTACTTGTGGATGATGTAATCAGTGGCGTATTTGGGCAATAGGGAAGGAGCTCTTGAACCTCCAAACATCTTGAAGTAAAGGCCATCTTCAGTCAGATAATAGTATGCATATTCTTCCATTACTTGCAGCGCCTCCTCTGACATGCAATCACACTCCTTCAAGAAAATGAGTGTATATAATGGCATAATAAACTATTTGCAGACTTGGATGTGATACTTGTGTGCCCACAGTGGTTTATACGTAGAATAGATAGGCATTCTTTCCCTGTCCCAGATGCACCTGAGGCTAGGGAAAGTTTGATTGCACAATATACAATCTAGAAGTATGGAACTCATATATAATTCCGATCTCTTTTGGGCCACTCCTCCCAAAGCCACGGCCATGCAAGCTGAAAGACTATTTGATACAATGTTGGCCCAATTGAAAATTGTCCCCTGGGTTGCAACATAAAAAATGATGGGCATCCATTCCAGTTTGAAGAGATTTCCATGGGCTCTCCAAAAAATCCTATTAATCATTAAAGCTATGAACCTATATGGGGTCCTTAATCTTGTTGTATCATAATCACCCATTGGCCTGGTTCTAAAATGTTTTCTGGGAAACAACATTCTTTTCATAGTCTCAACAAGGTCCATTCTAACGTTTTTCAGCCAATCATCAGATAAAAACACTTGTGTTTCTGGCAGGTGATAGGCCAGAGCTACATATCCGGGTCTATAAGCAGCATAGCCCTATTTTTCAACATTCTCCAGGATCATTGTTGTTACATTTGCCCGGGACAGAATCCAACCAATTACTGTAGAGCATGGGAACAACTCTGGTCTGGTGGCAATCTTCGTGAGTGAAGATATCATGGTATTAGCATATATTCCTTCTTCTTCCAGGCCCATATCAGGAACTTCTCTACGTGTGATCAGCCTATAAAATCCCCCCCACTGGTATTTAGGTTCGACACCAGATACACACTTAGTGTCCTCATATATGTATTCAATTTTGGTGACAATTTCCACTCATGCTCCTCCTCGACCACAGGGGCCTTCTTCTTTTTCCTTTTCGACATTGTGAGTTCGAAATATTCTTGCCATATATAACATTGTAAACATTAAGCAATTCTCGGGTAAGTTTGAAAAATTTATATAACAATGTGCAGCGTTTTACTCCTTCTATGGGTACCATGACAACAATTAGTTAATGAAGCAAATATATGCATGTATATAAGCTGAAATGGCCTAACTAATAGAACTATTGAAACACAATGTGTAGTGTTCAGTGACTTTGTCTATGTCTAGCATGATGGAAAATAGTTATATGCAGTAAAATGTGCAAGCTACCACTGCTTTCCAATACCAAACAATTCTAACAATATAATCGGGCGGGAAAAACACCTACATTAACATGACTAAAACTTTCACTCTCTATGGGTGCCACTATCATTCTGCTGCATGGGATAGATAGGGGAAAATACATAAGATTTCAACGGTTCTCTAACAAAACCATGCCCATGCACTTATGGTCAACAAACTAAAAGCAGTGGGATATCCCCTTCCCCCGGCTTGGGTTCAAAATCGACTGTGCACGAAACGATGCGGCAAAATGCTATTGATATTTAAGGATGCGAGTAATATGAAAACCACAAAAAGGGGAAGAGGGCGACCACTTCAAGTGCCACAGGAAGGCCATGAAATCATCCCCATGTAAGAACATCATCATACCAGGCAATTTGGTGTAGACGGCGTAACGGTCGTCTGCACCAAGCCCTCATTAACTAACCGTGGGGTCTCAGACAAAAAGGACATGGGAAAAATACTACTCTGTGGGTCAAAACGTCTGCACTAACAGTCATGATATGACCCCCCCCTACTATATATGCATGTAGCTAACGGGGTGAAGAAAATGACCACAAAAAAAACCTAACCGGGGAAAAAACCATCAAACACTCAAACGGAACGGGGAAAGGAAAATACGAGTCTACCTGGAACTGTAGTATGTAACAGGCATGGAGAGACCTGTCAAGCTTCCAAGCTCAAGACACCTAGAATGTGGGTACCAAAAATGGGGGACCGGGCGAGCGCGAGCGAGCGACAGCACATGACTATGATAGTTCACGACAATCCCAACAGTAATAGAAAATGAAATAATCCAACAATCCCAACCCCATATATATATATGGTCAACATGCATGGCAGGGGAAAATTTAAAAGATCGGACGTCAGAGATATTTGGATCAGAAATCGAAAGTATATTTCTTTCTGCAATGGCGGATGGCCAAATTGATAAGCCATCCATGGAGACATACGTAAGGGAACCTCGGAAGATTAATCGCCATGACAATAGTGGAAATGGGAGCCGCAATGGCAGAGCCGTGAAGGATAAATCAATACGCAATGGGTAAAGTCTGAATCGAAAGACAAACGATTAAACATCGGAAAGGTTAGCGCTTCTTTCATTTGCAACGGTGGAATCGTAAAGGATATCACCGTCTGCAATGTTGGGGCTTGAGTCAAAAGAAAAATGACTAAACATTGGAAGGATAAAGCTTTCTACAGCCGCAACAGCGGAAGCCCAAGACTTACGGGATCGACGAAAATACAAAATGGGAGTCGAAAAAATAAAAACAATGATCAGCATACTTAGCGATTCGCCATCCGCAACTGCGGAGGATACAACAATAAAAGTTCCGATGTGAAAATCGACACCCATCCGATTAAGCCAACTGCATCAGAGAAAAATAACGAGGCCAAAACTGATTATCTATCCACAACGGCGGGGGCACCAAGCAAATAAAATTTCGATTCAAGCATGCTGAAAACACATTTAAAAGCAACGATGAAGTTTGATCAAATAGTGGAATGTTTAAAATGTTAGAGGAAGAATCGAAGCCAGTGGTAGATCAATCCAAGCACTAGAAAATCCTTCTGAAAAAAATCATTAGATCAAATTAGAGAAGAAAATCAAACTAATCCAAAGCAAAGGAGGGTCCTAAAGTTTTTTGGAATTTTGGGAAAATGTTGCAGCTGCAACAATTGGCGACTACCTGGTGAATCCTAGATCTCTGACTTAACTTCTTCCCAGTGCAAGACCATCTAGATGAAAAGTTGAAATATTCTAGATGTTTGTATTCCTAAGCTGGACAAATCATGCATTTAAATCATTAAGAGGTATTCCATTCTTTAGGAAAAGGTAACATCATAAATATTTGCAAGTCTGAATGACTCTTTTGAGGCCTGATAAGTGAGTTTTATTTTTCCCATCCTTAGGTATTTTCTAGATTTGACACCACAAGATTGTAACAGATAGTAAACAACATTATCCTTGTGTTCCTCATTCCCATGCCAACTGCACCTTTGTGCCATTTGAACTTTATTTCTTTTGAGTCCTTCATCTGCCTTTCTTTCTAAATTTTATTCAGACTCCTCTATCCATAGTGTCCTTTTGTGTGAGAGAAGAATTGGCTTTTCATCTCACAGACGGAGATGAACTTTTGGCAATTTGAGATTCATGCTTTTGATATTTTGCTTCGATATGTATTGTTTCTTTAAGGAGTTTTTGACTCTTTATAGCTTTTAGCTTTTCTGAAATTATGGCATGGGATCATTTATATATGATATACCATTTACCCTGCTTCCTTTCTGTGGGTCCTTTTGCTGTCACCCCCTTGGAAATTTTAGATGTGAAATGGATGGAGCCTCGAAATAGTATTCCAGACCTCTTTTACTTCTGAGTTATTTACAGGGTTAAGTAGGACTTCAATGAATGCATGGAAAGTTAGGAACACTAATACTAGAAGACATTCTACATTTTAAAAGCACAGTATTTTACTCAAGTTTTTAGTTAAATAAGAACCCTGATGTTTCCATTGCAAGCAAAAGTTTTCCTCTTTATTCAAAACCAAAATAACTACTAACAAAGCAGTAAAAATAAAGGAAACAACGTCAAATCAATAAACCAAAAGAAAACAGCCTCAAATTAAGAAAATAGCATCAAAGCATTTAAGAAAAACACATCAATTTATTTATGTACAAAGCAAAAGAAAAGAAAAAATTGCCCACTCCTGACAATCTTTAATCTTAGGGAGTTAAGGGGTGGGGTGGATTATAGACATGAGATATCTAACCATGGTTTAGCTGTGCTATTTTTTAAATTGAACACATGTCTACTATCCTACAGTCATCCCTTTCAACCTGAGGAAGTTCAAGGAGATTAGGCTGTGTGTCAATCATAGAACTGGCCTTTCTTGAGGTATGATGTCTTAGCTTAAGCTCAGTCAGATAATTTCCTAGGACAGAATCAGCAGATTCATTTCCTTCTCCTAGCTTAGTGACAGTATGCTTCATGTAAGGCTCTCTTAGAATTTTAATCTGATTTGGGATACCTTTGAGAGGCAACAATAAATGAGACCAATTTGAAGCAAAATAGCCTTTTAACCTAGTATACCAATCTCGATTGAGAATAAGCCCATATCCACTCGGTATGTTAGCCACCGTAATGTCAATAAATTGACATATCTTATTGTTTGTAGAAAAGCGAATGAGGACATTTTTCATTTCTCCCACTACTTTGACACCTGTGCTATCTAATTGTGTTACTCCCCAAGATATGGACTCTAGCTATCCATTAATATTTTTGCAAACCTCAAGTGGCATAACATTCACCGCTGATCCATAATCTACTAAGCAATTATGCACATTATAATTCGGCATTTCTAGGGTCAAAAGAAAAGGCGGGGTGTCAGCCTTTTCTTCCCAACCTGGTTCTATGTCTTCTTCTCTCGGTTGGTTTTGAGTGGGTATATCCTCTTTAAGCTCTTCAATTTATTTAGTGTTTCCCTCATTAATACCTCCTACAGGTTTGTCAGTCTCATTGATTGCTCTGCCTCCTGGTTGAGGGTAGTGGCTTTAGGTGTTTCATCTTCAACATTCACTTCTACCTGTCTCTTGACATTCTCCTGCAATTTTTTAATCTTCAAAATTATTGCCTTGTCTTTAATTGTCAGGTCCATGTCCTTTGTTGCTATAGGTGTGTATTCAGACTTGAGAGCATTCTCTTTTGTGTTGAATAGTGAGACACCATTCCATAAGAACATGGTATCATTATTTTGTTTCTATATGGTCTTATTTTTCTCTTCTTCTTCATCACTGTCTTCAGTCAATTTAGAGTCCAGCAGCTTATTCATCACCAATGTCATTGAATTTAACCATTGAGGACACTTCTTTTCAGAATGAGGTTGTTGGTGGAAAGTGCAAAAATTGTCCCCCGCCCACCTCTGTTATGTTTATTGATGCTAAATTTGGGGGAGAGATTTTCCATTGGTTGCTATCCTCTCTTTTTGGATAGTAAGGTTTGTAAGTTTTCTGAATTTCCCTTTCTTTCTCTAGATCTATTATTCGATTGGATAATTTCTACATCATTTTCAGCATTCCCTCAAAATCATGTGATTGCTCCTCTTTGGGTTTAGACAGCAGTAAGGTTCTTCTCCTGGTATTCTTTTCTTCAGGTATATCAGGATAATCTTCTATACTTTCTCTTTCAGCTTCTACCCTTTCTGCCTCTTCATAAGTCTCTACCAATGTAGGTTTGGATTTCGTCTTGGCAAACATGGCCAGCTCAGGTCCTAGGGCTGAGGTATAATAATCAATCAAGACTTTGTCTGAGGGTCTGTCAGTTTCAGAAAATTTCTTTAAGTATGTTGAAAATCTTTGAATAAAATGATGCACCTTCTCATCCTTCTCTTTTCTTAAAAAACCAAGACCTTTCATCAGCGAGGCATGTGTCCTTTGGGCTGTGTATTTAATTTGGAACACCCTTTCGAAGGTGTCCTAATCAAGAATAGAGTTTGCAGGAAAACATAAATACCAGGATGCTGCTGCTCCTTTCAGGGTGTGTGGGAACAATCTATAGACCACATCTTCATACTCCCTAGCCCTTAGCCCTTCAATTGATAAATAGAAACTTTGCAAGTGGTCATCTACAGCAATCCTTTCCTTGGGGTCAAACTTAGGCAACAGCTTTTCAAATGCTTGAGGTAGGTTATGCAATGGAGGTGTGAGGTTCAAAGGAGATCTATCCCTCCAAGCCGGTAGAGGGTTGGGCTGATTCAAATTTACACCGACCATGAGCAAGGTGAACGAACAGGAGTCTGAGCAAAGAGTAAAGTAAGATGAAACTAGGTTTACCTGCTTCAATGGTAGAAAAAAATAGTAAGTCTGCTTTGGTTAGGTTAAAAGCTTCAAGATAACTGCTAGTGGGGTAATCTTGGGAAAATAAGTTTCCACGGCCAGCCATGCACTGGCGGCCCTCCTTCTGGCACCAAAAACTGTTGAGTCCTGGAAATTCGTAGGCAACAACAGCAAGGGATTCTCCCCAATCAACGTTCCCAACTAGCCTGTGATTTTTTGGTGTAGGGAATCCGTGCGGTTTTTGGTTCGGCTACCGTTGGTCAAGTAACAAAAACAAAGGTTTTACTGGTTGCGGCCCGGTCCATCGTGCATTTTGTATTTTTGAATTAATGTATGAGATGCAAGTGGCTAATTAATCTTGCTTGAGGGCCTATTGATCCTTTGATGGCAGTTCTGCTGGAGTTTCTTCATTGTTTTCTAGCCTCACCATTCTTGCAGTCAGGACTTCAAGGACATCCTAAGATATATCAACGAAATAAGAGGAGCTCTCCAGGATTTCCTCCAATCGGTCATCTACCTGCAGCACTTTGCACCTCTCCTCCTCTATAGCAGTTTGTAGCTATAGCATCTTAGCCTTTTGGGCCAAGACATGCTCTTTGAATGGTTGGAGGTTAACCTGCTACTCCCTTGCTTCCTCCAGAGTAGATGTTAGAGAAGAAATATGCTCTTGATGTTTCTTTTCCTGTTCTTGGGTGTGCATCTCATTGGCCTCCAAGATTATCTTTTGCTGCTCTTCTATCTCTTCTACCTTTCCCAGCAGCCGTTCCTTCTCCAACTTTATCTCTTGATATTCTTTCTAAACTTTCTCCCGGCATTCTTGTGTAGTCTCCCTAGCTTGTCTCTCTACTTGGAGGGCATGCAATTCATCCTTTAAGGCTCTCATCTCTTCTTTCATGTCCTCATACTTTCTTTTCAGCCTATTGCTTTCCTCTCTCTCCCTTCGCAATGTGTCTTTCAAATGAGCAGAGGACTTCTTGGATAGCTCCAAGTCTGTGATGATCTTATCCACATTATCTTTTGAAGCTTGAATCAATGCTGCTCCAGCTCTAATGGTGAACCTTGGATCTTGGTCTGTTCCCAACACAATAGCCGTATCCGTTATCATTTTACCAGGTAGACCTCCTATTTCAACCCTCCTTTCTGTTCTCTTCACTATCCTCTTTGTTGCCATGTCATATAAAATAGTATTGAAATTAGGGATTTCTTCCCCTACCTTCTGTACAAAGGGGACCAGCTTGAGTGTGGGGACCATGGGTGTGCTGGTAGCAGGTACTTTTGGTCCCTAAACCTTGGGGTTCTCCATGTCTTGGGTCTACCCTCCAGCTGTGTCAAAAGCTGACTATTTTGTCTATGTCTATGTCAACTTTAGCCTCTTTGCTTCTTGTTTCTGTAGCTCTTCATCGAGCTTCTTTTTCTTTTATTCTTCTTCTTTCCTTGCATCTTCTTCTGCTTTCCTAGCTGCTTCTTGGGAAGCTTTTCCTTTCACTTCTTCTTCTGTGCATAACCTCCCTGCAGCTTCCTGTTCCAATCTTTGGGCTTCTTCATTTCTTTTATTGGCTTCTTCCTCAGCTTTTGGTTGTTCATCTCCCTTCCCACCTTTGGTGATTATCTTTTTCTTGAACCTTCTTCTCAAGGCTGTCATGTTTAGTGCACTTTGGAAGACAGATTCTTCTCTATCCCAATGGTGGGTGTACTCAAAGTGGACATTGTTTTCCTTGCAATGATCGGCCACTTTGCTGTGGGAATCATTTATGTGGAAGGGCATCTCACCAAAATGAAACCTTTCTAGCTCTTCTACAAATTCATCTACTTTCTTCACCCTGGTGAATCTGTAACTTCCTAATTTGAAGGGAAAAGGAGGGTAGGCAGTCTTCTTATGTTTAAACAAGAAACTCCCTATGCCATCCAAGAATACTTGCCTGACTGCTTCCTTGTGGATGATGTAATCAGTGGCATATTTGGGCAGCAGGGAAGGAGCTCTTGAACCTCCAAACATCCTGAAGTAAAGTCCATCTTCAGTCAGATAATAGTATGCACTGTGAAACCTCTGTACAGGAACCAGTCCCCCACCCGATCTTCGGGTGACGACTGCATTAGGCATCTCATCTCGTCTAGGACACGGGGCAGGTCCTCATCAAATAACATTCTGTACATTTCGGACATGATCGAATTGGAAAATTTGACCATGTTGATTTGCTTGGGCAAATCAGAAGAACATAGAGCACTTAATAATTTCAACTCAGTAACATTAGAGCATAATATCATGTTAAGTAAGTATGTTTGAAACCTAAAGAAATGGACCTTGGGAAATTCAGTCAACTGAAGGTGGATCGTTTCGGCAAGGTACTCATCTAAATTAAGCACGGGGACTGACTGGGACTCGGGGATTAAAGAATTTATTTTTAACAAGAAACCAAGGATGACATCACCTATATGACAATAGTCATCTAGAACTAACACTTGACAGACCAAAGACATTACCAATTGCACTTCAGTCCTAAAAATGTGCAAGGGGTAAGGCAAGAAAAGACCTTCAAGGGACTGACCTTCCTTCAGGATACTTGACAAGAATCGACAGCGACTTTCACTTTCGCAATTTTTGAAAAACTCAGCAAGGACAGATTCATTTACAGACTCACGATTTACAGGGTAATTTTTGGGCAGACTAAGGTTTTCTCTGATGACCGAAGCATCAATTTTACACAATATTTTGGATGCAGACCGACTCACAATAATCCTCTAAGAGGGAGAATAGTTCACCGCACACCACTCAGCAAATTCAGGGAAGTGGAGGGTTTTCTCAAGGGCGAAATGGTACAAAAAAGACTTGCATACATTCAGAATGTCATTCCCCTGTGAATAATAAGACCACAATTTCTCTTTGCTGTCGGACACGCTCCCTGTGGATAGGAAGGGGTCGCACATGCCCCTGTGTCTGTCTACTAAAAATTCCTCTCTGTCATCCGCGACCCGACCAGACACACGAACCTCTCTCCATTGGTCCATTTCTTAATTTATAATGGTAATTGGATGAAGGAGTTACAGGTTTTAAGTCCTACCTGGCTTACTGTGGAGGCGTCTGTTCGGAATGTGCCTGGCACTGACAAATGGAAGCTCCCAAATCGCCAGGTCCTTTTCGCCGGGTCCCGAGCAAATAAAATAATCATTGGAGAGGTCAACCCTACCTTTATAGGACCACACAATTCTCCACGTGGATAGCATTTATTTTCCACAACCACCATTCACTCTTAACTGTCATGCACTTCTATTTTCCGGCTTCATTTAATACCCTAGATCTAATTTCTCTTTAATTTCTGGCCTTTGGATCGTGTGCCACATACCCTGTTCCGCCAAGCACCTTGGTGATAAACGATGTGCCCGTCTCCATCCCAAAATGATCTCCCACCGTCGATGATATCGCCTTTTATCATGAGCCGTTGGATCGGGTGACACGTAACGAATTCCGCTGGGCTCCGTCACTTTAACCGTCATGCAGCTTTGATCCCCGGAATCATCCTCAGCCATTGATGTGATACGCCTTCAAATTTCCACCGTTGAATCATATGCCATGTACCAAATTCTGCTGAGCACTTCGGAATTATCCACCGCGCTAGTTCACTCTCCAGAAATCATAATAGCCGTTGATTTGATTCACTTTGATTTTCCACCGTTAGATTGATCATCGGATAACTCATTCCGCTGGGCGCTTTAGGTTTATCAGTCATGCAGGTTTTGGTTCCAGAATCAATCTCAACCGTAGATGCGATCCGACTTCACCCCTCCACCATTGGATTGAGTAGTATGTACCCGATTCCGCCGGATTGTGTCGTTTTAACCAGGATGCAACTTCACGAAGCGGATTGGATATAGACCGTGGATCTACGCGAGACAACCTGATGGCCACTGATCTGTGCACCTGATAAACGCCCAGTCAAAACTTTATCTTCCTTACATCTCTGAGGAGCGGAGAGAATATCAGCCATTGATTTTCTTCCTTCTTCCATCGCGGCTTAGGATCTTCGGTGAATTAATTGCATTTTGCCTATAGTCCCATTTTTACTAGATATTTTTTAACCAAAGTATCCAAACAACCATTATTTTTATTTCTCCACCATAGTTTATTATCCTCTTTGATAAATAATGGTGTTAACAGCTGGCTCCATCTGGGGATGATATCCTCCCTGCGAGGTATCAAAGAACTCGTAGAACAGGTGCCTATTTTTTGATTTTGCATAATAACTCTCAAAAACCCATCTTTTGTCTTTTGTAAATATATCATTTTTATATATTTTAGAAAATGAACGGTAGGCCTTCTGGATCTTAGGGCTTTCACTGCGAGCTTCAAATGCAATCGGATTACCATTCATGTTTACTTGTAAAGAAAAACAAGTATATACAATATATGATACAAATTTTACCTTCCCCTTCAGGACAGGTAATGCTTTAGATATCTTCCATTTACGGGGTTACTCTCCAGAAGAACCCCATCTATATATTCCAGCAAAAACGCATTCTGTCCTCTGTATCTAGCAACAACATAAGGTCCTACCCACATAGGGTCAAACTTCTCGTGCTTGTCTTCATTTGGAGCATCCCATTTCAAAACCAGGTCACCAATCTAGAACTGCTCTTCCTTGATCCTTCTGTCAAAAGTATTCTTCATTTTCTCTTGATGAGACTGCACTTTGTCATAAGCCTTACTTCTTCATTCTTCTAGCTCAATGATCTAATTTATCCTCTGCTGTATGTGATTTGGTTCTTCTTGCTGATCCTGGAAATATCTCATAACAGGTACCCCTAATGATGTTGGAAAAATCACTTCAGCCCCGTATACCAGTTGGAATGGAGACATGCCAATGGCTCTTTTAGTACTAATCCTGTCAGCCCATAGAGCATATTTTAGTTTGGTGTGCCAGGACCTCTTATTATCTTCCAACAGCTTTTTTATAATCCTCACCAGGATTTTATTTGAAGATTCAGCTAATCCATTTCCTTGAGGGTAATATGCAGTTGAGTGATTGAGGCTTATATGATACTTATGAAAAAAGTTAATCATCTTCCTATATTTGAAAGCAGCTCTGTTGTCTGTTACTATCCTTTTTGGACACCCAAACCGAGCCAATATATTTTCTTCAAGAAACTCCATGATCACATTCTTAGTGGCCCTCCTAGTAGGAATTGCTTCTATCCATTTAGTAAAATAGTCTGTAGCTGTCAAGATCCACCTGTGATGACCTGATGAGTTGTGGTTTATTTCTCCAATAAAATCCAAACCCCATTGTTGGAAAGGAGCCTCAACTGTTATTGGATTCAAAGGGAGAGGTAGTACCTTTCTCTTCCCGTCAAAAATTTGGCATTGATGACATTTGCTGATTTCTTTATATACATCTGAGAATAATGTAGGCCAATAATAACCAGCTCTCAGGATTTTTTTTGCAGTCACCTTCCAAGAATGATGTCCCCCACAGTCTCCTTTGTGAAATTATTTGGTAACTTGCTGGGCTTCGTCCTCCAATAGACAATTTAGTAAAACTCCTCTAGGATCCTTCCAATAAAGATATTTATTTATGATACAGAATTTAGCAGATTTCAACTTTACAGATCTTGTTCTTGATTTACTTAATCCTTCTGGTGCTTGCAAATTTCCGAGGACATACATAATACCAGAGTACCATGGGGAGGCCACAAAGTCAGCCATCACTTCTATCTCTATGTCTAACTGATCAGACTGGTGAGTCAAAAAATTGATCTGTAAAGATTCACAATTTGAGTTTGTCATCATCTTTGCTAACCCTTTTCCTTTAACCAGCTTCGTAGGTTTTATTTCTATATCATATTCCAATAATGTAGCTATCCATCTCTCCCTCCTGCCTTCGGGGTCTGGCTGAGTCAAAATTGCTTTTACTGCAGCGGTTGGAACATGTGCAATTACATGGGAATGCAAAACATATATTCTGAAATCCTTTAATGCTTTAATCAGAGCATAGGCCTGCTTTTCCATGATATCATATTTCAACTCCCCATCCCGTAGCATTTTACTGAAAAAGGCTATGGTTTGTTCCAAATCTTCCTCATTTTTCTGCAATAATACTGCTGCTATAGTATGTTCTGAAGCATATGAGAATACTAAAAAATCCTTGGCAAAATATGGACTTACCAAAACAGGAGCTTTTGAAATTGCTTTCTTGATTTCCTGAAATGACCCCTTAGCTTCTGTATTCCACTTTATTTCATGACCTTTCTTCAACATATTTGTAATATTCATCAAGATCTCAGCAAATCTTGGTACAAATCTCCTCAAGAAATTTACCTGTCCCAGAAATGATTGTATCTCCTTTTTGCTTCTGGGTTCTCCCACCTTCAGAATTGCACTTACTCTTTCAGGGTCAATCTTTATGCCATCCTTGGATATTATATGGCCTAGCATCTTTCCTTCTTCTAGTGCAAAATTAGACTTCTTAGGGTTCAAAGATATGCCATACTTCCTACACTTCATGAAGACCTTCTCCAGATGATGGAGATGTTCTCTATCAAACTTTGAGTAGACTGTGATATCATCCATATAAATTACCATGAAACTTCCAATTTCTCCTACAAAGGCAATGTCCATAGCTCACTGAAAAGTGGTGCCTGCATTCATCAAACCAAAAGGCATCTTCGCATACATGAAAGTGCCCAATGGTGTAGTAAAGGCAGTTTTCTCCCGATCTTCTGGTAGCACTTTGATCTGATTATACCCGGAAAAACCATCCAGCATCGAAATCCTTTCATCTCCCACCACTTGCTACAGTATATGATCCATCTTGGGTAAGGGATAGTTGTCTTTCATGGAGACCTTATTCAAAATGCGGAAATCTATGCACAGTCTTATCTCTCCATTCTTCTTTCTGACAGGGACCAAATTCGCAACCCATTTACAAAATATGAGTGTTACAATGATCTTAGCATCAAATAACTTCTTTATTTCCTTCTCAATGACAGGGAGCATCTTAGGATTGATCCTCCTGAGTTTCTGCTTAAAAGGATTTTCTCCCGGCTTTATAGGAATAGTGTGCTGTATGATAGATGTATCATATTCTTTGAGGTCTTCATAACTCCAAGCAAACACATCTATATATTTTTTCATCAACTTTACATACTCCTCTTTCTCTTTTTCCAGCAGCTTCCTGGATAATTTTATGATTTTATGATTTTCCTCAGTGCCAATATTTTTATCTTCAACGGCATCACCAACAGGTTTCACTTTGGGGTTCTTGGAAACATCATTTGATCAAAGAGCCTTTCTAAAGGGATCAGGCCTCTTGGTATGAAATTATTTTTCAGCTGGATGATATCCTTACCTCCCAAGGTCTTCCTTAACCTCTCAGTATCTTCTTCTGATTCAATTTCTTCGTCATCTCCAGGGGTCCTATCATTATCATTTTCATTGTCAAAATGAGTATTCACAAACTCTCCTGACAACTCTAGAAATATTCGAATCTGCATATCATCTTTGAACACCTGCCAGTATTTGTAATTGTCCGAGATAGAAGGTCTGTTCAAAATATCCACCTGGTATTCCTTTTGACTAGTCATTGGGGTCTCAAATTTTCTAGTAGATACTGCTAAGGAATCAGCCACCAAATTTTCAACCCTGGGAACAACCTGAATTGTATGCTCTTTGAAGAAATTGCCAAGCATATCCCATACTTCATTTTTGTAAGCCCTCATTCGAGGATGCTTGGTTTGATAACTCTCATTTACTTGGTTTATCACCAACTCAGAATCTCCCAAGATCCTGACCCTCTGAGCCCCCAGATCTTTCAAAGCATGTAACCCCAATAACAGGGCCTCATACTCTGCTACATTATTTTTGCATTCAAAAATCAATTTGTATGACAAAGCTTTGAAATCATGAATAGGAGAAATGATATAGACACCAGCCCCAGCACCAACCTTTGCAACAGATCCATCAAAGTACATGATCCATTGGCCTTCTTTTTTCTGCTTTGCTTCCAAAGCTTCCTGCTCCAAAACTTCTTTTTCCTCATTTGCCTCAGACTTCTCTTGCAATGTATTTTCTACCTCATGTGGGACAGCCTCATTAAAGAAAATGGAAGACCCCAAATCAGTATCAACGGCATATATGTGATGGAATTTGGGTTTATCTTGACTGCTAACCACATAGGGGGTCCTTTTCTCACTATATAACTTTCTGCTCCCATCTGGAATATGAATCATTGCATATGACATGTCCATCTGTAAACTACCTTTTAGCTTGGAGGTCCAAGATATTGACAGCAATACCCCAAATTTAGGTGGAATATCTGCTACCACCACATCCATGACTATAGTTTTAGATGGCAATTTATTCAGGGTCACCACCATGTCTTTAATCAAACCAAGGCATTTTACTCTCTTAGAATCAAATGAGTATAGATCCTTATATGGTCTAGTCACTTCTAATCCCAGACTTTCCACGAATCCTTTAGGCATTAGATTATGGGATGCCCCTGAATCCAACATAGCATTGTGGATCACTTTGTCATGCACATTTAGACTTAAATAGAAAGGAGGAACCTCTTCACCTTCTAAATTTTCAACTTTTGGTCCAAATGAAATAGCAGGATTATCATCATTCAATTCTAAAATGTCTGACTGCCATTCTCCTTGGTTTTTTATCATTTTGGTGATAGTATCTCTGTATTCGGTGTTTCTCAATAACTCATTAAATGGAACATAGATCTTTAGTTTTGAAAGCTCATTTTGTAGGTTAAAACCAGCACCAATCTTTTCCACATCAATCGGAGTCACCTTCTTTATTATTTTATCCCTTTGTATCTCATTTTCAACCTCTTTACTCACATAGGGTTCTTTTTGTAGTCCTTTCCCCTTTTCTCCATTCAAAGAACTAGAGGAAGGCTGATTTGGATTTGCCTACCCTTTATTTATGGGGACATCCCTGTTCCTCAGTCTCATTTTCCTTTGCACATCATCCATTGCATGTAAATAACCTCTCTGATATAGCTCATTTTCAAATTCTTCATTTGGACCTTTCTGCGCAAACATATTATGTTCTTCTTCAGTAAGATATATTTCTGAATCCTGTTCTCCAAACAGATGAATCTCATTTTCAGGTGGATCTTCTTCATCACCAACATAATTTTCATGGAAAGGCAGATGGATAGGCTTTTCTTCTTGGTTTCTTGGGTTTCTCTGCCTATTCTGGGGAGGAACAGGGGGATTTGGTCTTCTGAAATTTGGATTCCTGATTTGGGGCTCCCCTTGCTCCCTATTGAAGGGCCTAGTATCCATGGTTAACCTATCCATCAACTTTTCCATAGTCTTCAACATCGTCTCAAATTTAACATCAGCGGAAGAAGATGAAGTAGAAGGCATATTTTCTTCTTTTCTCCTCCTGTCCATGTCCCTATGTTTCATCTTTCCACTAGCCATCATGTTGGCTTCCACTTCTAGGGCATCAGTAAACATGGTAGCAAGAGTTGCCGATTTCCTTTCCCGCAATGAAAATGCAAAATAATTATCAAAAGCGCCAGCATAATGCAGTTTAGCAGCTGCAGGAGAAGGTTTTATATCTTCCAGAATAGAGTTGTAAGCCCTCATGAATCTGCTTGAAAATTCATGAAGAGACTCAAAACCCCCCTTCTTAAGACTATTGTACTGAGATAAAAGCTGCAGAGGGTTCTGTTTATCATCCCACCTATCCAGAAAGGCATTTTGAAAGGCCTGAAAATTTGCTATAGATCCATTAGGCAAGTCCTTAAACCACTTCTTTGCCTCCCCAGACAAACTTTGGGCAAATAACCGTAGTTTGACATCAGGATAGTCAACTTCTTCCAAGTCAATGAAATCTTCAAACTTGGAAACATGTTGTTTTGCGGTTATATCACCCTCCCCATCAAATAAAGAAATCCTCTAAGAATAATTTTGGGGGAGATCATGTAATACAGCCGGCAAATGCAAGGGAGCAAATCTAGCGGCCATTGGTCTGGGTGGGTTCACAGGAACTGCAGTACTTTGAGAATTCTCGGAGGCTATTGTTTCAGCTTTAGAGGTTTGTTACAAGTCCTTCCAGAGGGAATCTAATAGATAGGACTCTAACCTACTAGGATTGGACTCAGTATTTTTGAGGTTGGATTCAGACCTAGCTCTCAACCTACAAGGAATGAACTCAGTATTTTTTAGGTCAGGTTCATATCTAGTTCTAAATAGGGTCTGCGCAGTATTGACTTCCCATGCTGGATCAATATGAGAATCTGGTGATGATGATGGGCCGAACAAAGGAAAATCTAACTTCTCTTTATTTTTTCTCTTAAACAACTTTTCTGGATCCTCAAAACTCTTCAGGATTTTGGTATCAGAGTTACCTCGTGTATGTCTTCTCGAAGCCAGAATGTCATTCTTGAATTCTGAAACAATTTCACAATGAAGTCGCCAGGGCAAATATACAACCTTCTTTTCTTTTTGAAATTCCTGTTTGCCCACAGAAATATCTCTTAATATTTGTCGTTCTCCTAGGGCAGATAAGCACTTTCGTCCCCAACAACGGTGCCAGTTTTTTAGCACTCGAAATGTACCCAGGTTGTAAAAGGTATACTCCAAGGTAACAACAAAACCACTTTAGGAAGAAACTGATATTTTCTTCCAGAGAGGGATCTCTCAATAAAGAATTAACAAGACCAGATTTAACAATAACATTCAATAACATTCAAAGATTTACATATTTGGCTGAAACAATCACATAACCATTGGGGCATGGAGTCATATACAATATAAATATACCACAAAGACATATACATGATATTCATCAAAGGCAAGGTAATCTTATCATCATAGTCATTCAAATTGATTCAGGTGGAACAGAAGAGATGAAGAAACAACCCATTAATATAGAGCATCAACAAGGATGAGTTCTATATCAACTTTAGTAGAAAAATCATATAATATCTGAAATGATAACCAGAGCATAAACACATGAATTTTGATCATCTAACGCTATATTCCAGATACAAGGAAGAAACAAAATGGAGTGTTACACAAAGGAGGTACAATCACATAAAGAAAAAAGCACAGACTGTAATATCAATGACACATGAATCTCTGACAAAAAACTCTCATGCATTCACTTTGTTATTTCAAAAACAGATATGTTCTCCAAAATTATTCACCACCCGATGGGTTCCAACCTCCATCTCTTAAAAAAGATGCATATTTACACATAAAATGATCGGTGCTCCAACAAGAAGATCAATAACAGAATGATCAGCTTAATTTAGAGTTTGTAACTGAATTCCTAACCCCTAGGAAGTTTGTTACAACTCCAATCCTAACAGATCATAAAGTACAAATCAACTTGACAACAAAATTTTGCCCATCAGCTCCACTTCTTTGCCCCATCAGCTCCACGTCTTTGTCCCATCAGCTCCATGTCTTTGCCCCATCAGCTCTTCAGTGCATGACACCTGTTCCTAGGGATGGAGAATATACTTCGTCTTTCCAAACCGCTCCACAGCTTTCCACTACTCCAAAATTGGGGTGTCACACTCCATCATTTCCCAAATTGCTACTTCGAGCTCCATATATGCTTCATAGGATTTTCTGGGCAATCTGCTTCTGATGATGGCGAACTTCTACATAATCTCGAAATTAACTGTGAGCATATCCATGATGGTCTTCCCTGTCAGGATTTTCTCCAAATCATTGAATTTTGAGTGGTCCATGTGGCACTGAACAAGCAGGTTATGATAATGTTCCTATGAGAACATCCGCCCTTCTCCATCCCAGAAAGAAGGCAATCCATCCTCGAACAATTCTTTAAACTCCTGTTTAAAATTATTTACCTGCAGCAACAATCCTTCTGATTTATCTTGGACCATTTTGATTAAGTGATGCTTATGGATGATTTTCTTTGCCCACATCGCTATTGATACTCTGTCCTTTATGTCCAATTACTGCAACTTCTGATATGACAGTGAATTTAGAAAATTTAATGTGTTTTGAGCTGTAATAAGAGGTCTTTTCTCCATATGTTCGTTTACCAGTTTCAGCCTCTGGTGAGCTAAATTTATCATTATATTCAAATCATCAATAAAATTTAAATAGTGCTGAAACTTGGTAATCTCTATACACAAGGTATCCCAAATGATATGTTTTGCCCCCTGAAGAGGGCCTTTCCCAATGCATTTTTCTTTTAGCTCATTGAATTTCTTCTGTAATTGATTCCTGTCCTACAGTATTTGTTTTTTGCTTTCATTATCTTTGGCCAGTTCAGCTTTCATATTTTCATTCTCTGCTTTCAAATCTTTGATTGCTTCTTCTTTCAAAATCACCTAGGACATTGGCACCAACAAATCATGAGTAGAGAAATCATCTAATGGCTTCTGGATATTTACAATAGACAGGTCCTCGCCGGTGGGAGTCTAGCTCATCAACTCTTCCATAATATCCTTCTCTTCATTCTGATCTTTTTTCATCAAGGAGATTTGGGATAACAGTTCCTCCCTTTCGGCTTCCCACTTCTCTTTTTCTTCTTGTAGCTCTCCTACTCTTCCTTTATACTCCATCATCTCTTGATGGACTTTATCCTTCTCTTCTTGGAGAGCTATTAATTCAGATGACTGAACATGTTTAGTACCTGGGATCTTCAGTTTCTTCTTCAGGACCTGGAGTGCATTATCCTTTTCCTCTAATAACCTCTTGACTGCCTGGGTATTGTTTGAACTAGCAATGTCTGTCTGCAGCTTCCTAATCTGAACAACATTTGCTTTATTTTCCACTTTCTCATGTTTCAACTGAATCTCCAATTTGTCTATCAAAACCTGTAATTTATTAATCTTCACCATGGCTTGTAGTAAGTCTGAGTAGATGATATCGCTGGTCTGTTTGTGGAGTTGAATTTTATCCGGAGTGCTGATTTTGTCTAACCGGATCTCCATTTCAGACATCTTCTTGTCGCTTACCATAGCCATTTTAAAAGTATTGCTCTCAGCATCTCTAGCAGAGACCAGAGAGGTTTTTGAACTGTACAAAATTCTCACCTTCGGGAGAAAATTTCTCGTTTCCTCCATAGACTGTTTCCTCTTCTCCATGTAGCTAGTTTTGAGCTCTTCCTTCGACTTAAACACGTGGCATAATTCCGAATTGTCTACACCACTCTCCACATTTTTAAAAGAGAATTGACTTACTTGCATAGCTTTCATGGGAACTAGGGCAACTTTTTTGGAACCATCAGAAACTTCCTCATCTATAATGTCACCACTTTTAAGTAGCTTTGCCCTTTTATGGGGCCCCTCCTCGTCTACATCCATACTCTCAGTTTCAGACAAACTCCTCTTGACCACAATACTAGCACCTTCTGTTATTTGGGTCGCTGGGACAGGTGTAGCATGTGTCTCTTCATCAGAATTTGACCTGTCAGTATACTGCAGCAAATTGGCCATTTTAGCTAGCCCCTCAATAGCCTGATGCTCAAATGGTTTATTCTTGTTTTCCTGTTTTCTCAATGAGATCACCTGGTGGGGGTCGTAGTTCATATTTACATCTTTTATCAAATCCATATTCTCCAGCAACTTTTCTATAAATTCCAGGGCACCTTTACCTTTAAAAATGAAAGGGCTGACTTTAAGTGGAAATTTAATGTTCGAAGATTTTTTGAAAGCACCAAAGTGCTCTTCCTCAGACAGGAATCTCTGCCTCATGAATTCTAGTGCGAAGATCCTTGGGGTCAAAAAGGAGGGTAGCCTATAAGGCTGACTAGTAAAGCCATATATTCTTAACACTGTGTAACCTCTGTACCCGATCTTTGGGTGACGACTGCATTAGGAATCTCATCTCGTCCAAGACACGGGGCAGGTCCTCATCAAATAACATTCTATACATTTCGGACATGATTGAATTGGAAAATTCAACCATGTTGATTTGCTTGGGAAAATTAGAAGAACATAGAGCACTTAAGAATTTCAATTCAGTAACATTAGAGCATAATAGCATGTTAAGCAAGTATGTTTGAAACCTAAAGAACTGGACCTTGGGAAATTCAGTCAACTGAAGATGGATCGTTTCGGCAAGGTACTCATCTAAATTAAGCATGGGGACTGACTGGGATTCAAGGCTTAAAGAATTTATTTTTAACAAGAAACCAAGGATGACATCACCTATATTACAATCGTCATCTAGACCTAACACTTGACAGACCAAAGACATTACCAATTGCACTTCAGTCCTAAAAATGTGCAAGGGGTAAGGCAAGAAAATACCTTCAAGGGACTGACCTTCCTTCAGGATACTTGACAAGAATTGACGGTGACTTTCACTTTCGCAATTTTTGAAAAACTCAGCAAGGACAGATTCATTTACAGACTCATGATTTACAGGGTAATTTTTGGGCAGACTACGGTTTTCTCTGACAACCGAAGCATCAATTTTACACAATATTTTGGATGCGGACTAACTCACAATAATCCTCTGACAGGGAGAATATTTCACCGCACACCACTCGGAAAATTCAGGTAAGTGGAGGGTTTGCTCAAGGGCAAAATGGTACAAAAAATACTTGCATACATTCAGAACGTCATTCCCCTGTGAATAATAAGACCACAATTTCTCTTTTCTGTTGGACACGCTCCCTGTGGATAGGAAGGGGTCGCACATGCCCCTGTGTCTGTCTACTAAAAATTCCTCTCTATGATCCGCGACCCGACTAGAAACATGAACCTCTCTCCCTTGGTCCATTGCTTAATTTATAATGGTAATTGGACGAAGGAGTTACAGGGTTTAAGTCCTACCTGGCTTACTATGGAGGCGTGTGTTCAGAACATGCTTGGCACTAACAAATGGAAGCTCCCAAATCGCCAGGTCCCGAGCAAATAAAATAATCATTGGAGAGGTCAACCCTGCCTTTATAGGACCACATAATTCACCACGTGGACAGCATTTATTTTCCGCAACCACCATTCACTCTTAACTGTCGTGCACTTCTATTTTTCGGCTTCATTTAAGACCCTAGATCTGATTTCTCTTTAATTTCTGGCCTTTGGATCGTGTGCCACATACCCTATTCCGCCAAGCGCCTTGGTGATAAACGACGTGTCGGTCTCCATCCCGGAATGATCTCCCACCGTCGATGATATCGCCTTTTATCATGAGCCATTGGATCGGGTGACACGTAACGAATTCCGCTGGGCTCCGTCACTTTAACCGTCATGCAGCTTTGATCCCCGGAATCATCCTCAGCCATTGATGTGATACACTTTCAACTTTCCACCGTCAGATCATATGCCACGTACCAAATTCTGCTGAGCACTTCGGAATTATCCACCGCGCTAGTTCACTCTCCGGAAATCATAATAGCCATTGATTTGATTCACTTTGATTTTCCACCGTTAGATTGATCATTGGATAACTCATTCCACTGGGTGCTTTAGGTTTATCGGTCGTGCAGGTTCTCAACTGTATATTTGATCCGACTTCACCCCTCCACCATTGGATTGAGTAGTATGTACCCGATTCCACCGGATTGTGTCATTTTAACCAGGATGCAACTTCACGAAGTGGATTGGATATAGACCGTGGATCTGCGCGAGGCAACCTGATGGCCGCTGATCTGTGCACCTAATAAATGCCCGGTCAAACCTTTATCTTCCTTGCATCTCTGAGGAGCGGAGAGAATATCAGCCATTGATTTTCTTCCTTCTTCCATCGTGGCTTAGGATCTTCGGTGACTTAATCGCATTTTGCCTATAGTCCCATTTTTACTATATATCTTTTAACCAAAGTATCCAAACAACCATTATTTTTCTTTCTCCACCATGTTTTATTATCCTCTTTGATAAGTAATGGTGTTAACACTATGGGTACCATGGCAACAATTAGTTAATGTAGCAAATATATGCATGTATATAAGCTGAAATGGCCTAACTAACAGAACTATTGAAACACAATGTCCAGTGTTTAGTGACTTTGTCTATGTCTAGCATGATGGAAAATAGTTATATGCACTAAAATGTGCAAGCTACAACTACTTTCCAATACCAAACAATTCTAACAATATAATCAGGCAGGAAAAACACCTACATTAACATGACTAAAACTTCCACTCTCTGTGGGTACCACTATCATTCCGCTGCATGGGACAGACAGGGGAAAATACACAAGATTTTAACGATGCTCTAACAAAACCATGCCCATGCACTTATGGTCAACAAACTAAAAGCAGTGGCATATCCCCTTCCCCTGGCTTGGGTTCAAAATCGACTGTGCACGGAACAACGCGGTGAAACGCTATTGCTATTTGAGGATGCAGGTAATATGAAAACCACAAAAAGGGTAAGAGGGAGACCACTTCAAGTGCCACAGGAAGGCCATGAAAGCCTCCCCCTGCAAGAACATCATCATACCGGGCAATTTGGTGTAGACGGCGTAACAACCGTCTACACCAAGCCCTCATTCACTGAGCGAAGGGTTGCAGACAAAAGGTCGCAGGAAAAATACTACTCTGTGGATCAAAGCATCCGCACTAATAGTCATGATACGACCCCCCCTACTATATATGCATGTAGCTAAAGGGGTGAAGAAAATGACCGCAACAAAAACCTAACCGGGGAAAAAACCATCAAAAACTAAAACGGAATAGGGAAAGGAAAATACGAGCCTACCTGGCACTGCAGCGTGTAAACGATGTGGAGAGACTTGTCAAGCTTCCAAGTTCGAGACACTTGGAATGCGGGTACTGAAAACGGGGGACCGGGCGAGCGCGAGCAAGCGACAACACATGACTATGATAGTTCACGACAATCCCAATAGTAATAGAAAATATAATAATCCAACAATCCCAACCCCATATATATATATGGTCAACATGCGCAGCGGGGGAAAAGTTAAAATATCGGATGTTGGAGATCTTTGGATCGAAAGTCGAAAGTATATTTCTTTCCACAACGGCGAATGGCCAAATCATTAAGCCATCCACAGAGACATACATAACGGAACCTCAGAAGATTAATCGTCAGGACAATAGTGGAAATGGGAGCCGCAACGGTGGAGCCGTGAAGGATAAATTAATCTGCAATGGGTAAAGTCTGAATCAGAAGACAAATGACTAAACATCAGAAGGATAAAGCTTTTCACAGCTGCAACGGTGGAAGCCCAAGACTTATGGGATCGACGAAAATACAAAATGGGAGTCGAAAAAATCAAAACAATGATTGGTAGACTTAGTAATTTGCCGTCAGCAACTGCGGAGGATACAGCAATAAAAGTTTCGATGTGAAAACCGGCACCCAGCCGATTAAGCCAACTGCGTTGAAGAAAAATAACGAGGCCAAAACTGATTATCTATCTGCAAAGGCGGGGGCACCAACCAAATAAACTTCCGATTCAAGCATGTTGAAAATGCATTTAAAAGCAACGATGAAGTTTGATCAAACAGTGGAATGTTTCAAACGTTAGAGGAAGAATCAAATCCAGTGGTAGATCAATCCAAGCACTAGAAAATCCTTCTGAAAAAATCATTAGATCAAATTAGAGAAGAAAATCAAACTAATCCAAAGCAAAGGAGGGTCCTAAATTTTTTTGGAATTTTGGGAAAATGTTGCAGCTGCAACAAGGGGTTAACATTGAGGAGTGGGGGGGGGGGGGGGGGGAGAGAGAGGACTGGTTAAGGGTATTTGGTGAGGAGTAGGGACTGTGGGGCAAGGATTTAGAGGGGAGGGTGGGTAGGTATAGTGGTATGAGGAGTGGGAGGGTTGGGCTTAGAGAGAGATAGAGAGATTTGAGGGGTATTGGAGAGGAGGGAGCCTTGGGAGAGAAAGAGATAGATATTAAGGGGGTTAGAATTTTTGGAAGGAGGAGGTAAATTAGAAAGAAGATAAGATATTAGATAGAGAGAGAGAGGTTAGTGGTTAGGGGGAGGGTGATTATAAGAGATAGAGAGAGAGGGGAGAAATGTTTACAGAAAGTCAGTAAGAGAGAGAGAGAGAGGAGGAGGAGGGGGAGTGAAGAGTTGGTTAGTGGTAAGATTAGGAGAGAGATTTATGAGGCAGTTAGTTGTAGGAATAACAGAGAGAGAGGGGGATTTAAAGTGAGAAAGAGGAAGAGAAGGGGTTTATTGTTCAATATTGGGTGGTGGATTGGATTTGGGGAAGTAGAGAGAGGGGGTTTGTTAGGGATAGGAGTAGGAGTAGAGAGAGAGAGAGAGAGACTTGGTTAGGGGGAGAGAGGGGACTTAGGGGTAGAGAGGAAGGGATAAAGTGGGTGTTAAGAGGTTGGGGGAGAGAAAAAATGGTGGGGGATAGGGGTAGATGAAGAAGGGAAAGACATAATGAGAGGGGGTGTTAAGAGAGCATGGGATATAGAGAATGAGAGAGGGTGTTAGGTAGAACATGGGGGAGAGAGAGAAGGAAGGTTAGTGGTAAGGGTGGGAGTAGGGGGTGAGAGATAGGTAGAGAGGGTGTTATTAGGGAGTAGGGGTAGAGAGAGAGAGGGGTGGGGGTTATGATTAGGTACAAAGAGAGATATGTTGGGATGATTAAGGGTAGAGACAAGGATGGAGGTTGGGGAAGAGAAAGAGATAGAGTTCAAGGAGAGAGAGAGAGAGAGAGAGAGAGAGAGAGTTGGATAAGGGTAGTAGTAAGTGAGAGAGGGTTTGTGTCAAGGGGTTGGAGGGAGAGAAATCAGTTGGGGTTAGGGATAGGTGTAAAATATGAGAGAGATAATGAGGGATGATGTAAGCAATGGTTATGGGGAGAAAACAAAAGAGAGAGAGGGAGGAGTGGGTTTAGTGGTAGGGATGAGGTAGGGTGGTGAGTTAGAGAGAGAGATAGAGAATTAGGGGTTGTTAGGGGGTTGGGGAAGAGAGAGTGCGGTAGGGTTTATTCTTAGGTCGAGGAGTAGGGGGATAAGGGAGAGATATGTGGGTGATTAGAGATATAAGGGAGGAGAGAGGATGGGGGATAAAAAGAAATAGGTATCATGTGGGTTAGGGGTTTGTGAAGGAGCAAGGCCATTTAAGATAAGGTTGTATAGATGAGGAGTAGTGGGGTTGGGAGTGTTAGGGTAAGAGAGAGAGAGAGATTAGAGAGAGTGGGGTTCTGAATAGAGAGATAAATAGATGTTAGGGGTATATATATATGTATTTTATGGGTAGAGAGAGATGCAAGTAGGGTAGGGGTTAGGGAGAGAGAGTGGTGTTAGGGACACTGGGATGAGGAGAGGTTGGGTTGAAGGTACAAAGGGTAGAGAGAGAGAGAGAGAGGGATTAGGGGGTTATGGGTATAGGGGGATTAGGATAAACATAGAGAGGGGGGAATGTGGATAGGGGTAGAGAGAGAGAGAGAGAGAGAGAGAGAGAGAGAGAGAGAGGGTGTCTATCGGTAGGACTATAGGAGAGAAATAGGAGAGAGGGGTAGTAAGGGTTTAGGGGAGGAGAAAGAGTTAGAGGGAGGGAGGTAGAAGGATGATTAGGGGTAGAGGGGAGGGGGGAGGTTAGTGAAGATAAAGAGATATAGATTACAAATATTATGGGTTTGGGGAGAAAATGAGAAATTTTAGAGAAGGGTGTATAGTTGACATAGTAAGGGAGATAGATGACAGTGAGGTAGAGAGAGAGAGAGAGAGTTGGGAGTTCTCAAAAAGTAAGGGGAGAGAGAGGGGTGGAGGTTAATAGTAAGTGGAGTATGGGGTTGTGAGAGAGAGAGAGAGAGAGAGAGAGAGAGATGGGGGGTGATTAGTTATAGAATGAAGGAGAGAGGTTGGTGAAGAGAAAGAGATAGAGATAAGGAAGTTTAGGGATTTAGGGAGTAGTAGTGTAGTTTGAGAGAAGGGCTTATATTTGCGGAGTGGGGAGGTTGATGGAGAGAGAAAGGGTAGGAGAGAGAGAGAGAGAGAGAGAGAGAGAGAGAGAGAGAGAGAAAGAGAGAGAGAGAGAGTGTTTAGTGGTTAGGGGGAGGGTGATTATAATATATGGAGAGAGAGGGGATAATGTTTATAGGGATTAGGTGAGAGAGAGAAAGAGGGATAGGGGTTTCTTATTTGTAGGAGTAGGAAGAGAGTTATGAACTATTTAGTGGTAGGAATACAAGAGAGAGAGGGGGGTTTATGGTGAGAAAGAGAGGAAGAGAAAGGGGGTTATAGTTGAATATTGGGGGGCATGGAGTTGGGAGAAAGAGAGAGGGGGATTGGTTAGGGATAGTAGTAGGGATAGAGAGAGAGAGGGCAGGTTAGGGGAAGAGAGATGGATTATGGGTATATGGGGAAGGGTGATAGAGAATGAGAGAGGGTGTTATGAGAGAAGGGGACATAGAGAATGAGAAAGGGTGTTCAGAGAGAAGGGGATATAGAGAATGAGAGAGGGTGTTCAAAGGTAAGGGGATATAGAGAATGAAAGAGGGTGTTAGGCATACAATGGAAGAGAGAGAGAAGGAAGGTTAGTGGTAAGGGTGGGAGTAGGGGCTAAGAGACAGAGAGAGAGGATGTTATTAGGGAGTAGCGATAGAGAGAGAGAGGGATGAGGGTTATTAATAGGTAGAGAGAGAGAGATGATGGGATGATTAAGGGTAGAGAGAAGGAGGGAGGTTTGGGGAGAGAACAAGATAGAGATCAGAGAGAGAGAGAGAGAGAGAGAGAGAGAGAGAGAGAGAGAGAGAGAGAGAGCAGAGAGAGAGAGAGAGAGAGAGAGAGAGAGAGAGAGAGAGAGAGAGAGAGAGCATGTCTATTGGTAGGAGTATAGGAGAGAAAGAGGGAGAGGGGGGTGAGAGAGAGGGAGCTAGAGGGATGCTTTGGGGTAGAGGTGAGGAGGGAGGTTGGTGGAGATAAAGAGATAGAGATTAGGAGGATTATGGTTTTGGGGAGAAAACAAGCAATTTTAAAGAAAGGCATATAGTTTAAGAGTTGGGGGGGGTCTAAGTAGTGAGAGAGAGAGAGGGCGTTAGGGGTTGAGGGAGAGAGAGAATGGGAAATGGTGTCTGTAAGAGAGTAGGGGAGAGATATACTGGTGAGTTAGAGAGAGAGAGAGAGAGGGGTGGGGTTTATCAATAATCAGATTAGGGGGTTGAGAGAGAGAGAAAAAAATATGGGGGGTGTTTAGGTGTAGAGTGAAGGATAAAGGTTTACGAAGAGATAAATATCAGGAAGGTTAGGGATTTGGGGAGTAGTAGTGTAGTTTGAAAGACAAGCTTATATTTAACGAATAGGGAAGTTGGGAGAGAGAGAGAGAGTAGGGGAGGTAGAGAGAGCTAGAGAGAGAGAGGTTAAAAATTAGGGAGAGAGTGATTATAAGAGATGGAGAGAGAGGGGGTAATGTTTAGAGGGAGTAGGTGAGATAGAGGAAGAGGGATAGTGGTTGGTTATTTGTAGGAGTAGGAGAGAGAGTTATGAGGTGGTTAGTGGTAGGAATAAGGGAGAGAGAGAGTGGGGGTTTTGGGGTGAGAGAGAGATGAAGAGAAGGGGGTTATAGTTGAACATTGGGGGGTGTGGAGTTGGGGGAAAGAGAGTAGGGGTAAGGAAAGAGAGAGACAAGGGGATGGTTAGGAATAAGAGTAGGGGTAGATAGAGAGTGTGTGTAGGTTAGGTGTAGAGATGGGTATTAGTTCTAGAGAGGAAGGGATTGAGTGGGTGTTAAGAGGTTGTGGGAGAGAGAAATCATTAGGGAGAGGGTGATTATAAGAGATGGGGAGAGAGGGGGTTATGTTTAGAGGGAGTAGGTGAGATAGAGGAAGAGGGATAGGGGTTGGTTATTTGTAGGAGTATGAGAGAGAGTTATGAGGTGGTTAGTGGTAGGAATAAGGGAGAGAGAGGGGGGGGGAGTTTAGGGTGAGAGAGAGATGAAGAGAAGGGGGTTATAGTTAAATATTGGGGGGTGTGGAGTTGGGGGAAAGAGAGAGAGAGGGGAGATGGTTAGGAATAAGAGTAGGGGTAGAGAGACAGTGAGAGTGGGTTAGGTGTAGAGATGGGTATTAGGTCTAGAGAGGAAGGGATCGAGTGGGTGTTAAGAGGTTGTGGGAGAGAGAAATCAGTTGGGGTTAGGGGTATATGGAGACTTGTGAGAGAGAATGGGAGAGGGTGTTAGGAGATCGTGGGATATAGATAATGATAGAGGGTGTTAGGAAAAACATGGGAGCGAGAGAGAGAAGGAAGGTTAGTGTTAAGGGTGGGAGTAGGGGGTGAGAGATAAAGAGAGAGGATGTTATTAGGGGGTAGTAGGTAGAGAGAGATAGATATGTTGGGATTATTAAGGGTATAGATAAGGAGGGAGGTTAGTGGAGAGAGAGAGAGAGAGAGTCTGGGGTTGTTAGGGAGAGAAGCATGGGTTAGGGAGAGAGGTAGAGGATGGTTAGGGTAGAGAGAGAGGGAGAGCATTGGTGTTAGGAGGTTGGGGAAGAGAGAATGTGGTTTTGGTTAGGGGTTGTTGAAAAGGGGGAGAGAGAATGAGAGAGGTTGTTATTAAGTGAATGGGAGATAGAGAATAAGAGAGGGTGTTAGGCATAGCATGAGAGAGAGATAGAGAGTGTTGGATAAGGGTAGGAGTAAGAGTGAAATCCTTTGTGTCAAGGGTTTAGGGGAGAGAGAAAATAGTTGAGGTTATGAATAGGTAGAAAACATGAGAGAGAGAATGAGAGAGGATGTTAATAATGGTTGTAGGGAGCAGAGGAGAGAGAGAGGAGTGGGTTTAGTGGTAGGGGTGGGGTAGGGTGGTGAGTTAGAGAGAGAGAATTAGGGGTTGTTAGGGGGTTGGGGAGAGAAAGAATGGTAGGGGTTATTGGTAGGTATACTAGTATGGGGTTAAGGGAGAGATATGGGGGGTGATTAGAGATATATGGGAGGAGAGAGGACGAGGGATAAAATACATAGGGATTAGGGGGTTAGGGCTTTGTGAAGGAGTAAGGACATTTGATATAAGGTGGTATAGTTGAGGAGTATGGGGGTTGGGAGTATTGAGGAAGAGAGAGAGAGAGAGAGGTTATGAATAGCGAGAGAAATATAGGTTAGTGGTATATATATATTTATATATATGTATATTTTAGGGGTAGAGAGAGAGAGATGGGTGTAGGGTAGGGGTTAGGGAGAGAGAGTGGCGTTATGGATACTAGGATGAGGATAGGGTGGGTTGAGGGAAGAGGGGCAGTAATGACTATAGGGAGGAAAGAGAGGGAGAGGCGATAAGAGGGAGGTTGGAGGAGATAAAGAGATAGATATTAGGAGGATTATGGGTTTTTGGAGAAAATGAGCAATTTTAGATAAGGGAGTATAGTTAAGGAGTGGGGGGGGGTTTGAGTAGTGAGAGAGAGAGATAGAGGGTGTTAGGGGGTTGAGGGAGAGAGATAATGGAAGGGGAGAGAGAGAATGGGATATGGTGTCTTATTAGGACTAAGGGATTAGGGGAGAGAGAGGGAAAAGGGTTATTAGTAAGTGGAGTATGGGGTTGGGAGAGTGAGAGAGAGAAAAATGGGGTGTGATTTAGTGTAGAACGAAGGAGAGAAGTTATGGAAGAGAAAGATGTAGAGATAAAAAAATGTTAGGGATTTGGTGAGTAGTAGTGCAATTTGTGAGAAGGGATTATATTTTAGGAGTGGGGAGATTGGAAGAGAGAGAGAGAGAGAGAGAGAGAGAGAGAGAGAGGAGACTAAGAGATAGATATTAGGAGGATTATGGGTTTTTGGAGAAAATGAGCAATTTTAGATAAGGGAGTATAGTTAAGGAGTGGGGGGGGGTTTGAGTAGTGAGAGAGAGAGATAGAGGGTGTTAGGGGGTTGAGGGAGAGAGATAATGGAAGGGGAGAGAGAGAATGGGATATGGTGTCTTATTAGGACTAAGGGATTAGGGGAGAGAGAGGGAAAAGGGTTATTAGTAAGTGGAGTATGGGGTTGGGAGAGTGAGAGAGAGAAAAATGGGGTGTGATTTAGTGTAGAACGAAGGAGAGAAGTTATGGAAGAGAAAGATGTAGAGATAAAAAAATGTTAGGGATTTGGTGAGTAGTAGTGCAATTTGTGAGAAGGGATTATATTTTAGGAGTGGGGAGATTGGAAGAGAGAGAGAGAGAGAGAGAGAGAGAGAGAGAGAGAGAGATGGTGTCTTATAAAGGCTAAGGGATTAGGGGAGAGAGAGGGGAAATGTTTATTAGTAAGTGGAGCATGGGGTTGAGAGAGAGAGAGAGAAAGATGGGGTGTGATTTGGTGTAGAATGAAGGAGATAAGTTATGGAAGAGAAAGAGATAAAGATTAGAAATGTTAGGGATTTGAGGAGTAGTAGCGTAGTTTTAGAGAAGGGATTATATTTTAAAAAGTGGGGATATTGGAAAAGAGAGTAGGAGAGAGAGAGAGAGAGAGAGAGAGAGAGAGAGG
>LPNX010784649.1:60388-78583 GCA_001517045.1 Pseudotsuga menziesii
GATCTGCTTGAATTAAAAATTTAGCCCACAGGCAATTTTTATGTCGTTAGATTCAATTTTAAAGCATGAATTTACATTGGTAAAACATGAAATTTTATTTGGTCTCAATTTTAACGTAAGCATGTGATCTTTATTTTTATGCAGTTGTACAACCTGCAAATTTCTCTGAAATTCGTTGTGATATCCCTGACCTTAAGGGAGATAACTATAAGGTCTAGAAGGAGAGAATTATCCTTCATTTGGGATGGATGGACATAGATTATGCTATTAGGAAAGATGAACCACCAGCACTCACCCTTACCAGCACTGCAGCAGACATCACGCTTTATGAGCTATGGGAGCGATCTAATCGTTGAAGCATGATGTTCATTAAGACTAAAATTTCAGCTGGTATTCGTGGTTTAGTTGATCGGTATGAAAGGGTTCGAGATTTGCTAAAATCCATTGATGATCAATTCGTCACTTCAGACAAGGCACTAGCAAGCACCCTAATCATAAATTTCTCATCCCTAAGGCTCACCAGTGTGAAAGGTGTGCACAAGCACATCATGCAAATGAGGGACACTGTGGCTCAATTGAAGAAACTCGAGGTTGAAATATCAGAGTCTTTCCTGGTGCACTACATCTTGAACACCCTTCCGCACCAATATGGACCTTTCAAAATCTCGTACAACACACACAAGGATAAATGGTCAATAAATGAACTCATCACCATGTGTGTTCAAGAGGAAGAAAGACTGGTGATGGAACTGGAAGAAAGTGCAATGATGGAAACGCATAAGAAAGGTAAATCTCAAGCCAATAAGAAAGGGAAAGGTAAAGTACCTCCCCATACTGATATTAAGAAGGTTTTTAAGTGTTTCTTCTGTAAAAAGAAGGGACACATGAAGAAGGAATGCGAAAAATTTCAGAAATGGCTTGTGGACAAAGGTAATGCAATCTCGTTTGTTTGTTATGAATCTAATATGGTCAATGTCAATATTAACACTTGGTGGATTGATTCTGGATCAACAATTCACATTTCGAATTCCTTGCAGGGTTTGCAAAACCTAAGGAAGCCAGTGGGAAGTGAGCAAAGCATCTTATCAGGAAACAAGATGGGCTCGTATGTGGAAGCTATAGGAACATGCTATTTAACTTTAAGCTTTGTTTTAGAATTAGAAAATGTATTTTATGTTCCATGTTTTTCTAGTAACTTGATTTTAGTTTAAAGACTTGTACATTTTGGATATTCCTTTAACTTTTCAGAAATATCCGTCATTTTATTTTATAAATCTGATAATGTTGGGATGGTATTTTTTCTGATGATCTTTACTGCATTAATTTACAAAATAATGTCACTTATGATTCAATGCATGTTCACACTGGCACTAAAATATGTGTTGCTAATGAAGACTCCTCTAAATTATGGCACCGGAGGTTAGGTCATATCTCCATAGAAAGAATTAAAAGATTGGTAAATGAAGGAGTACTTAATACTTGTATTTCACTGATTTTGAGACTTGTGTGGATTGCATAAAAGGAAATCAAACCAACAAGTCAAAGAAAGGTGCCAATAGGAGTTCGGAAATATTAGAGATCATACATACTGATATATGTAGTCCAGAGATGGACTCACATGGTCAGAGATACTTCATCTCTTTTATAGATGATTACTCATGATATATGTATCTCTACATGCTTCATAAAAAGGATGAATCATTAGATGCCTTTAATATATTTAAGGCTGAAGTAGAGAAACAATGCGGCAAGCAAATTAAGATCATGAGATCAGATAGAGGTGGAGAATATTATGGTAGATACATAGAATATGGACAAGCACCTGGGCCACTCGCTAAATTTCTTCAAGAGCATGGGATTGTTGCCCAATACACCATTCCTAATTCACTCGACCAGAATGGTGTAGCAGAAAGAAGAAATTGAACTTTATTGGAAATGGTGTGGAGTATGCTTAGCAGCTCCAATATTACTAAATCCTTGTGGAATGAAGCACTTAAGAATACAGTGTATATATTAAACCAAGTTCCAACCAAGGCCATTCCTAAAACGCCATTTGAATTATTGAAAGGTTGGAAATCGAGTTTGCAACATATCCCCATTTGGGGATGCCCGTCTGAGGTGAGAATATATAATCCACAAGAAAAGAAGCTGGACCCAAGGACCATTAGTGGGTATTTCATTGGATATGTTGAAAGGTCTAAAGGTTATATATTTTATTGTCCATCTCACAGCACTAGGATTGTGGAATCAAGAAATGCAAAATTTCTTGAAAATGACTTGATTAGTGGGAGTGATCTAACCAGGAACATAGTTTCCGAGAAGGATCATTCAGAATCTCAACCTTCCACCTCAAGTGATAGATTGGTTATTGTTCACAGCACCCCTCAAGTACAAACTGGTGTTGAACAACCAATTGTTGAAGTTCCACAAGATGCTGACGACATTCTAGTAGATCAGGTAGTTCAAGAGTTTCCAAGCACTTTTGAACAATGAGTTGAACCACATACTTCTCAAGAAGATAGTGATACAACATTGAGAATATCTACTAGACCAAGGATATCAGCAATTCCTGATGATTATGTTGTGTATCTACAAGAATCTGACTTTAACGTTGGAGCTGAAAATGATCTCGAGTCCTTTTCACAAGCCATGAATTACAAAGAATTAGAATTATGGTACGATGCCATGAAGGAAGAGATGAATTCTATAAAGAGTAATGAAGTCTGGGATCTTGTTGAGTTGCCTAATGGTGCAAAATCCATCAGATGTAAACGGGTCTTTAAGACAAAGAAAGACTCATTGGGCAACATTGAGAGATACAAGGCTAGACTTGTTGCTAAAGGATTTACTCAGAAAGAAGGAATTGACTACACGGAGACTTTCTCTCATATATATAAGAAAGATTCCTTGCATGTGATTATGGCATTAGTAGCCCATTTCGACTTGGAGTTGCATCAAATGGATTTGAAAACGGATTTTCTAAATGGAGATCTAGAGGAGGAGGTTTACATGAAACAACCTGAAGGATTCCCCTCTAGTGATGGTGAGAAATTAGTTTGCAAGCTCAAGAAATCCTTATATGGTTTAAAACAAGCATCCCGCCAATGGTATTTGAAATTCCACAATGTAATTTCTTCTTTTGGTTTTGCAGAAAACATTATGGATCAATGTATATACCTGAAAGTTAGTGGGAGTAAAATTTGTTTTCTTGTTTTATATGTGGATGACATTTTGCTAGCAACCAATGATAAGGGTATGCTGCATGAAGTGAAACAATTCCTCTCTAAAAATTTCGATATGAAGGATATGGGTGAGGCATCTTATGTCATTGGCATTAAGATCCATAGAGACAGATTTTGAGGCATCTTAGGTCTGTCTCAGGAAACCTATATTAATAAAATTTTAGAGAGATTTTGGATGAAGGATTGTTCACCTAGTATAGCTCCCATTGTGAAGGGTGATAGGTTCAATTTGAACCAATGCCCGAAGAACGACCTTGAAAGGGAACAAATGAAGAACATTCCATATGCTTCTACTGTCAGAAGCCTAATGTATGCTCAGGTTTGCACAAGACCTGACATTGCATTTGTTGTGGGAATGTTGGGATGATATCAGAGTAATCCAGGTATAGACCACTAGAGAGATGCAAAGAAAGTAATGAGGTATCTTCAAGGAACGAAAGACTACATGCTCATGTATAGATGGACAAACAATTTGGAAGTAATTGGCTACTCAGACTATGACTTTGCTGGATGTGTTGATTCACGCAAATCAACATTAGGATACATTTTTATGATGGTTGGTGGAGCTATATCATGGAGGAGTGCCAAGTAGACCTTAATTGCCACTTCCACTGTGGAAGCCGAGTTCATCTCCTGTTTTGAGGCTACTTTACATGGTGTATGGCTTAAGAGTTTCATTTCTGGGCTTAGAATTATGGATTCTATCTCTAAGCCATTGAGAATGTATTGCGACAATTCAGCTACTATTTTTATGGCTAAAAACAACAAAAGTGGGAGTCGAAATAAACACATCGACATTAAGTATTTAGCCATCAGGGAACGTGTTAAAGCAAAGAAAGTGGTCATTGAGCACGTCAACACTGAGCTGATGATTGCTGAGCCTTTAACTAAGGGCATGCCACTATTTAAATTCAAGGATCATGTAATGAATATGGGACTTGGTTCCATTATGTAGTTTCTCATTGTATGGACAATGTTATTTTTAATAAAATTCTTAATTGCTGTGTTGTTTTTTCTCATACATATGTGCACCTTAATTTAATTTGAGAAAATTGATCTAAGAGGACCAAGAATAAACATAAGGTTTATTCATTAAGAAATTGTTGCCACATAAATTAAAATAGCAATAAATGCATAGTGATACATGGAAGGTAATACTTGTCATAAGAGGACTTATCGCCATGATTCTTGTATCTATTACTTAATACAGATTGTCCATAGGTTTTAAGATGAGACATTAAGTTTGGAAGTATGGACCAAGTGGGAGAATGTAAGCTCCCACGTCCGGCCGGTGGTTCATCATCCATTCACCGGCTCCTCAAGATCTCCAACGGTTCATTTGGTTTGGCAACCGTTTTCTTGCGTGGGAGATTTTGGAGTGGTCCATCACCTAAATTTGGGGAACGTTTGACACATAGCCATCAGAAGCTTGATGGGAGCTTGGCTATTTAAAACCCCTGTTGGTCCCCAAGCTCACTATCTCAATCCCCTTCATTTTTACACCATCAAGAAGGAGAAAGCAGAGTTTGGAAGCACCGTACAGGAGGCTAAACCTTGTGGAACAGGGAAATATTCTACAGCAAGTTCAGTAGCATCAATGGCTGGAGGTATGATTTATTGGGCATTCCTATTTCGATTTTGTTTCAGAGTTTATTATTATGCATTATTCAGAATCGGAATTTAGGCTAACAATTTGCAGCTACCACAGTACTCGACTCGGAGAAGAAAGCGCTCCTTTGAAAATGAAATTATTTTCCTTCGTCAAATGCAGCAGAGAGGGAGGGGCAGACACTGGAGAGTTTATAAGTAGTTGGAAGAGGGCCTGAGCATTGGATATTTGAAAAGCAACTGGTAGAGGGCCTAAGCATTGGAGAGTTGATAACCAACTGATGAGCATTGCAGAGAAAGATTAAGAAAACGAAGCAAAGCTGGCAGCCAATTAAGAATAACAGATCTCAAAGCCAAACGCAACCAAGCCAATTAAGAATAACAGAATAATAGCCTTCCTAACGGTTGTCATTGGCTTTTGTAACTGCATGTTGAAAAAAATCTAAGATTTCTGCTTTTGTAACTACAGCTTGAAAAAAGCTAAGATTCTTAAGATAGCTTGTGTAAGATTCAAAATTTTAAAATAAAAACAAATCTCAACTTTTACTTTCATAAAAAGATGATACGAAAGCAGTGGAAGAATTGCTTCTCATCTCACACCTTTATTTTTTGGAAATTCAAATTTCTCATACAATAAACCAAAACCTCTGTAAACAAATCTTTCATATAAATTCCGATATAAATTCCTATTTTAAATAACCGAAATAGACACTATGATATAAATTCGAGAGAAAACAAATCTCTCTTATAAATTCTAATTATAAATATCGGAAATAGAACCTATGATATAAATTGTAGAGAAAAAAACATGGTCAGATCCATTGATATCCTTGATGGAGGGAGGGAATAATTATTTATTTATGGAAGGTGGCAGAGTTAATTATAGGGGTGAAAGGCAGGAATTTGATTTTAGTGAAAAACAAATGTTTATATAAATTATGATTATAAATAGAGATAAAAACATATAAATTTCATCATTTTATTTTAAAATTATCAAAATGAGATATAAAGTTGTCAAAATAGTCAAATTTAACATTTTGTTTCCGTTTTAGTTTCAAATTCTTACATTGTAGTGAGAGGAAGCAAGTCTTGATCGGTTCCAAATTCTTGCACTGTAATACAAGTCATGATCGATTTGAAGTTTAGTAGAGGAGACTGTAATGAAATTATGACTGGAAATTCTCATTTTTAAATATATAAAAGAGAAAACATTTCACTTTTTATTGGCATTTATAATACTTGCTAATTAATTAGATTTTGAGTGAGTCAATAATTATAAATAAAAACATTTGTGTTTTTTTCAATTTTAGTATCCCAGTTAGAGTTTTTGAATGAATTTTTTTTACTAGCAAATAGATAAAAAAACAATAATTTTGAAAATAAATATTATATAAAAATAATAAAGAAATCTTTATAAAAAGAAAATTGGGCTTGCCTTGTATAAAAAGATTAAAAACTATCTTTAAAGAACAATTTTTTCTTTTATATTGTAAAAAAAAGTTATACAAGGCTTACATTTTACAAAGGAGGATTAAAAACTATCTTTAAGACATTCACAATTCATTAGTTAGTAAATAAGAAAGGTAACTTTTTAAATTATAGTGAGTCGCTAATATTTATAAATAAACAAAGACAACGATATTTAATTGTAGTGAAATAAAACAAATTAGTAAGGTATTTTTTTTCATTTTAGTAAATCCAATACTCATATACAAAAGGCACCCATATTCTTTTTCAATTTTTTTTACAAGAATAGCAAATTTTGGATGGGAACTAGGTTTTTCGAAAGGAGCTGATTTTCCAGCAGAATTCGGTGAATTTAACCCACAAAATTTGTAATTTATGTTGTTTTTGGAAGGGAAAAAATGAAATCACGTGACACTAAACCCCCTTACACTCACACTCTGTAATATATATTTTTGTGCTTTTTGAAAATTTAGTGAAGATTCATGACCAGAAACTGAAATTGTCCCCTCTTTAGACAACTCATTTTTTAACTAGAAAATTTAGCAAGAATAGTTGGTGGACCCAACAATAATGTGCTATAAAAACAAAACAAAAATTAAATTTTAAATCCTTGTTTGAGAGTGAATTGAAAGATTATTTAGTTTTCCTATCTTGGAGAGTAATTCTATGTCTATCCATTAATTAATAAAATTGAATTTATGTAGATTTATTAATAGTGTGCAATGTTATCAGAACTGGACAGGTGGTCTAACCGATTGACCCTGGGAACCGGAATCGGACTGGAACTGGAAAAAACCGGGAAACAAGCCGTATCAAAAAACCAGTTGAGCAAAAATATATGAGACATTCATATTTTCAAAAAATACATATATATATATCCATGTGCATACATGTGAATTCAAACCATTATACACAAATATGTCAAGTTTCTCATGTATATAGCAAGTAAGAGCATATAAGACCAAAATAGCATCGATTGCAAATACACAACTAAAAAAAGTACATCAACAAAGAGGTTATAAATGGCCTTTAAAGTCAAAATATAAGCATATGACTGCAATCTAGACTCTAGAATCTACAATCTAATGATTCTAATCATATATCAGATTTATTTGAGACCTCATGCTCAAACTTAGAGTCATCATCTACATCCTCAACATGAGCATGGCTTGAATCCCCTAGGCCTAAAGGCACTTGTCTAACTGCAACATCAATATTCGCATCCTCTTGCTATGGAAAAGGGCCCACGTCCATCCACAATTAAATGTGATTGATATGGAGGGTGGGAGCCTCCTTTTATAAAATTAGAAGGGTCGTGGGTCAATTAAACAACTCACATGTGGACCCTATTTTTTATTTTATTGAAAGAATTTGAAATTGAGCTATTTTTGGGGGTCCTTTGTGTTTTTGTATAGAACCGACCGATTTTGTACTAAAACGGATGGTTTGGAGAAAACTAGGTGGTTTAGTACAGAACCGGTCAGTTCATCCTTGAAACCGGCCAATTTCATATGGAACCGGCCAAAAATGGTTTCAGTGCGTGATTTGACTCAGTGAAGCTTGTAAACCGGTCCAACCGGGGTTTTTTTCAAAACCGGTTGGGTTCTTATAACATTGATAGTGTGTAACCTATAACATTTAAAAACTCTAACACATATTTTGTTGTCACTAACCTATCTAATATAAAGCATTGCTTGAGAGTTAATTAAAAGATTGTTTAGTTATCATAACTTGGAGAATGATTTTATGTCTATTCACCTAATTTATATAAATAGAATTCAGCATTTGTATTTAATAACAATGTGTAACTTATCATACATATAAAGTATAAATTATATTGTGTTCACTCACTTGCCATAAAAACTACTTTGGTTTTTCCCTCAATGTCAATAACAACTAATCAGTTGGAGTTTACCACCTTTTTGCACCAAGAGGTTTGAACCTTAACAACCTCCCCGCCTTAACAAAACTTGAAGGGACCAATAGACCAAACCCCGAGGGGCATTGAATACAAAAATATTGTTTATTCCTATCAATAGGATTTATATAATTATAGTTATTGAGAATTGAGAATTTAAAACTATGTTATATGCTTAAAATTTCATTATTTAAATGTATTTGCAGTGACTATTAAAAATCAATGGTTGTAGTAGGCACACAAATATTGTTTATTTCTATCAATATAAAGGAATTGTATAGTTATGGTTATTAAAATTTTGAAATTTTGATATTATGTTATATACAGATTATTTGAATATTTTTATTAAAAATTTGAATTTTTAATATTATTAAATAAATGCAATTTCCAATATATTTAGGTTTGGTTAGTTTATGTCATAGTTTTAAGTTTTATTTTATTTGTCTTGATTGTTTGTTATATATTTTCCTCTTGTCTATGATGAGGGTATAGTTTCTTTAAATTATTTAATATTTTTAAGATATTTAAATTTAATAAAAATATAATTGAGAGAGAGAGAGAGAGAGAGAGTTAATATGCCAAGATTATTCATGATTTGTATTATAAACCTTCTTATAACTGGATTTTATTATTTCTCAAAATGAGCTTCCATAAGTCCATGTGTTTTTTTAAACTGAATTTTTTGTTTTCTCAACTCGATTTTAAGATTTGAGATTTGAATATGACATAATGACCAAAAAAATTTTCAAAATTATGGGGTTGCTTATTTTTAATTTCTAAAACCTTTCCTCTTTCTTTCTTCTTCCATACATGTTCCATGGTAGGAGAATAATAAATATAAGAAATAAAATAAAATGACTACTAGCCCTAGGTCAATCATGATGTTGTGTTTGAGCTTGGAGTCTCACAAACATATTAACCATGATAACTAGGTTGCAATCTATTCCTCTCCTTCTCTAGAGCATGCATACATATTTTCATTAGCACACAACATTAAATAGACTCATATAGTCTTGGGTTTTTTGAATTAGGTACACAGTAATGAATTCAATGCAATGTTCAAATCTAATATACCCAAATTTATAGAATGATTACAATCAAACTAGAAATAATCACCCCTACACCCACCTAAACTACAAAATAAATCCTTTTTTCTTCTTATAATTATGTTTTTAATTTAGAAATCAGTATGACTCAAAACACTTGTTCCTAGATAAAATACAATAAATGTATGTTTCTCTCCATAGTCATGTATATTCTATAAACAATAATACATTACAAGAAATAAAATTCCAATTAAGAAGTAGAGACTGTCAAGATGGTTAGAACAACAAAACTGTTAGATTTTTATCATTCAAGAGAGCATTATGATCTTAGGATCTTTAACTAAGAGAATAACATGCATAGAAATAAAACACAAGAGACAAGAGACACAAAGAATTTTCCTCAAGGAAACCATAAAGGAGAAAACCCTGCAACTTCCTCAGAGATAGAATCAACACCAAAAGTAAAACCTGAAAACATAAAGATGATCTCTTGACAGCAGCAGTCTCTCTCTTGTCCCAACAACTTCTCCTCTCACTCATGCACCTCAATGAGTGAGTGTGTGTGAGATAAATAGAGAGAATCACTCTCTATTTATATTCTTTCATTCACTTGGAACCCACTTCAACATGTCGGCCTCACTTAACAATTACTTACTAGAGTCGACATCTCTAGGACTGTCTAATAACCATTAGAGGAAATTTCAACTCAAAATGGGCCTTCTAACTTTTATTCAAATTCCATGTCATCATGTGTTAGCCAATGAAATTGCTTTAAATTTGAAATACCATATAGGTCTTAAACACCTTTTTAATATAAATTTGGGGATAGGTATCATAAAAAAAACTACTTTTTGTTTGTATTTTTGACATATCTCCCTGTGTTTTTACTCAAATTTCAATCAGGAGAGCTTGTTGGATGTGGAATTAAATTCCACATCCAACGAGTACCCAGTCGTCATACTTTTGACAGATCCGGCTACCCCAAAAACAAGAAATACCTGAAAAAATGGAATGATGATGTCATCATTCCATTTTTTCAGGTATTTCTTATTTTTGGGGTAGAGGGGTCCATCAAAAGTATGCCGAGTGGGTACTCGTTGGATGCGGAATTTAATTCCGCATCCAATGAGCTCTCTCGATCGAAAATTGAGTAAAAACACAGGAAGATATGTCAAAAATACAAACAAAAAAGTAGTTTTTTTCTTTTCTTCCTCCAAAATTAATAAATATTATTTTATTAGTTCATTTTAGGAGGCCCATTTTGAGTTGAAATTTCCTCTAATGCCTAGTACCCCACAACTTGTGGGGACTTTGCCTCCTCCAACCAACAAGGAGGTTTATCCTTAATACAATGGTGGGGACTATTGACTTGACTTACAATGACTTACCTAGGGTTGAATTCTCTAGGATAGTCTAATAACCCTAGGGACCCACAACTGTGGGGACTTTAACCCTTGACCAATAGGAGGGTTACCCACAATGACTTGACATGACTTTCACATTATAGAAAATTCACGATCAAAACATGGGGGCATGACATGACTCAAGTAAATCCCAGAATAAACATCGGGTTACAATATATAAGAAATACAAGTGAATACATTCCAAGGTTACAATTACATCAACACTCCCTCTTAACTAGGAAGGTATTCTCTTGACACAATTTATCAGCACAAGTCTTCTTCTCTATATCAATTGGGTCATCGTCAAGTCCTTGTCAACTTTAATTCATCTTCATCTTCAAGTCATCGTCATCTTCAAGTCATCTTCATTTGGATCTAGATCATCACTTGATCTAGATCATCATCACTGGATCTGCATAATCACTCGATCTAGATCATCATCACTGGATCTAGATCATCACTCGATCTGGATCATCATCACTGGATCTGGATCATCACTCGATATGGATCATCATCACTAGATCTAGATCATCACTTGATCTGGATCATCATCATTGGATCTGGATCATCACTCGATCTGGATCATCTTCACTAGATCTGGATCATCGTCACTAGATTTGGATCATCACTAGACATCATCACTAGATCTGAATCATCACTCAATCTAGATCATCACTGTTGAATCATCATCATTGGATTTAGATCCTCACTCGATATAGATCAGTACCATGGGTGCTATCTCATGATTCTTCTTGTCATAGGAAGTTCTATAGAGCCATCCCTTTTTCATCCTGGTTGTAGGTCTAGCCTCCATGTAGGTCTTCTTCAGCACTTATATCTAACCTGCTTTTCAGAGTGGCCTTCCCAGCACTTACATCTGACCTACTTGTCAAAAATGCATGCCTAGCACTCGCATATGATCATGTAGGAACCAATCCTATAATCATATCAGAAAGGCCCAACACTCACATCCGATCATGAGGGAACACATCCCACAACCCTATCAGAAAGGCTCATCACTTATATTTATCCATGCGGGAACACATCCTACAACAATGCTAAAAGGGCTCTGCTCTTTTACCCATGTGGGAACACATTCTACAACCATGATGAAAGAGCTATGCACTTACATTCACCCATGCAGGAACACATCCTGCAACCATGATGAAAAGCCTCTGCAATTACATCCACCCATGCGGGAACACATCCTATAACCATGATGGAAGGGCTCTACACTTACATCCACCCATGGGGAACACATCCTACAACCATGATGGAAGGGCTCTACACTTACATCCACCCATGTGGGAATACATCCTACAACCATGATGGAAGGGCTCTACACTTACATCCATCCATGAGGGAACACATTCTACAACCATGATGGAAGGGATCTGCACTTACATCCACCCATACAGGAACACATCCTACAACCATGATGGAAGGGCTCTGTGCTTATATATGATTTTGTAGGAACCAATCCTATAGTCATATCAGAATGGCCCCCAGTCCTAGATTGAGCTACCTGGTAACTGACCAGGTGCCTCCATTCTCCTAGAGAATGGCAGTTTCCCTTACATCTGACCTTCTTGTCAAAATGGCTAGCACTCATATCTGACATGGAAGGAACTAATCCTCTCACCATGAAATAATGGCTTAGCCCTTACATCTAACCATGGAAGAAACCAATCCTCTCACCATGTCAGAATGGCTATGGGTCTCATCACTTTCCCTTGGAGGAAACCTTGATCTGGAGAACAACAAGCTTCTCTTTGAAGTACTCAAACTTCAGCCTAGCCAATGGCTTCGTCAATACATTAGCTACCTATTCCTCCATCGCAACATACTAGATCTTCACTTCTCCCATATGCACCATATCCTTGATATAGTGATACTTGATCTCGATATGCTTCAACTTGTCATGGAACACTGGATTCTCTGACAAATTCATGCAACTTTGGTTGTCACAATGTATACAAGTAGCATCCAACTGGAGATCAAATAAATTAGACAGTAGATTCCTTAGCCATACTACTTCACAACTAGCTGAACAAGCTGCGACATACTCTGTGTCAGCTATACTTAGTGCCACACAGGATTGCTTCCTACTAAACCAAGAGATCACACATGATCCCATATTGAAGCAACACCCTGAAGTGCTCTTCCTATCGATGGCATTGCCTACCCAATCTGAATCAACATAAACCTCCAGGTTAATATTCTGATTCAAATCATACTTGAGCCCACAATCAACTATACCCTTCAAGTACCTCAGAATATGCGTTGCGGCAATCAAGTGAACATGTCTTAGATCTATCAGGAACTAGTTCAAGTTGTTCATAGCAAAGAAAATATCTGGTCTTGTGTTCATTAAGTACATCAAGGACCTAATCATCTGACGATACATCATAGCATCAACTGACTCGGATGAAGCATCATTCAATAGCTTCAATTTTTATGCCATAGGTGTGGCCATAGCCTTGTAGTCCATCATCCTGAACCTCTTCAGGATATCTACTGCATACTTTCCTTATCTGAGGAAGATTCCATCCACATTTTGCCACACCTCCATGCCTAGAAAATAGTGCATCGACACATAACATGAGCATCACTGGTCTTCCTCCTTCAACCTTAAATTAAAGGTTGGAATCCACTTTACTCTCAGTAAAGCCTAGAGTCATCAGTAATCTATCCATCCTATCATACCATTTCGAACCTTAGATCTTCTGTCGTTAGTCCCTCTGAAGCGAAGCATTATACCCCCTCTGTCTTCTATACTCTATGCAATGAAACATTCTGTACTGGAGTGACAAGTAGCTTCCTATGCTACTAATATTCTATGTAACCATCTACTGTATAGACTTTCATCTTCAACCTTGTAGCAAATATTAAGATCTTCATCGAGCTCATCATGTACGTGTTTCAACTCTTACTAGCTGCAAATGTCTCTTCATAGTCTATGCCTTCTTTTCATGAGAATCCTTGTGCTACGAATCTTGCCTTGTATCCCACAATGTTTCCATCTACTACATGATGGAACTACAGGCTTCCCTTCATGTATTTATACCACATCCTAGACATCATTCTTCTTGAACTAGTCTTCCCTTTCTTCTTGGAAGGTTCTGCATCAATGATGTTGCTGCATTCATCATATTATTTTTCATCTTTGAACTGTCGTCACTTGTTCTTCGGAACAAGTCTCATTCTTCTTTGCTTGCAGGAAATTATGTATGCGATCTTTCCTACAAGTCAAATGCATCTGTATGGTTAGAAACATTTCATAAGAAATATTCATACTGGCAAATTCTTATGCATAAATGTATGATCATGCAACTACTTTCACCAATACAACATTCATCCATATCTCACAAAACTTTTCTAGATTCCTTCCATCTCTACCAGGACAACATTGGGATTGTGCACTAATCCAATATGTTAGCAAAGAGGTTTCATTCTAGATAAGTAACAATGGAGAGTTTGTATAGCACCATGAGCTAGTTAACCATCACATGCATATTAGTAGTATAATGTCGTTAATGCAAACATCCTATCATTCATAATACATTGACTGAATATAAACAAATATAAAACAAAACAATATCATGAAATGACAATTGAATACTTATCTTTATTTTTTTCGTGGGTAGACTCCTTCTTGAGCCTTCAGCTTCGTCGTCTTCTACATTCATAATAGCATCATTTCTTATCCAAATGCTAACATGGATAAGAGGTTCTTCAAGAGTTGAGTTCTTCATATTCCTCATCGCTTGAGGGATCTTCTTTCAATGGTGAGAACATGATCTTCTATTGCTTCCATCTTCTCTTCTCTTCTTATGAGTCGAGCTTCTTCTTATTCCCAGAGTCTACTAAAATTAATCACTTCCTTTTGGCACACATTCTTCACATGAATGAATCCCATGATGCTGGGAGGCCATTCAAGGTGGCTATCACCAATTCTACATTCTTCACTTCTTCTTTTACCGCTTCAAGTTGTTCTTTGATTTGAGAGACACTAGTAAAGTGTGGCTGTATGGTCTTTGCATTCTGGATATTCACATTCTCCAACTAATTTCTTAAGGTCATATTTCGATCTATGTTCTTCCCTTCAAATAGCTTGGTCAAGTAATCAAACATATTCAGTGTCTTTAAGGAAGACACTTGTAGTACAAGTTGATTTGTGACTGAATCAGCAATGATATTCTTGGCCTTGACCAATTTCTTCTTGTGTAAGGCTTCTAGCTTCATCTCCCTCTAGAACTAGAACCTCTCTACTCATGTAGGTGTCTAATTCATTTTCTTCGGAGAGATCATATAATTCCATGCTTGGAATTTGTTCAAATTCACCAATATTATCATCAATATGATGTGATAGATCACTTTGAAATGAGAACCTCAAATGGAAATAGCAAAAGATTAGATCTTACTGATTTGAGGTGTCTGTCCTAGTTCCAGAGCTAGCTGATCTAGAGTTTGTCAGAGAAACCCTAATTTCCAAAACTTGGAATCCTTTAGATATAATTGGATATAAATATATATCTCTTGAAATGGATCTTTTCAATGTATTCCTTTTCTAAAAACAATGGAGGGAAGCTCCCAGAATAGGAAGCCCTAGTTTTCCAATTTCTTCTGCAGAAATGCCTATCATTGTTTCTGTGATATCTCTGAAATTCCTGCTCCTCTGTGTCTATAATTTTCCACTGATATAAAATCACATGTCCCTGATCCAAAAACATAGTTTTTATTAGAATTGGTTTCACCAATTGGGACTTACGATCAGTTTCCCAAGGTGACCTGTTACAAGACTGTTCAGGACAACGGAGTTGTACAGAATTCCACATGTCACTGGTTCATCGTCTAAGTCCTGAACTCATACCATAGAAATTAAATTCTATGCCCTTTTTGGAACATCTTCATAAATTTCATTTAGATCTTTGTATCCCAAGATATAGCAATTCTCCCCAGGTATCTTGTTTAGGAATGAATTCTAGAAGAGGCTGGAACCCTAACTTGGAGAGATCATATCTTCCAGAATATAGTGAATTTAAGGATGAGTTTTGGAAAACATGTAAATAAGGATTTTATATTCTGTCTTTGCAATTTTTATCTCCTGAAACTTCACAAATATCATGATATAGCGAATGTACCAAAACATAGTAGTTTTAGTATTTAGGGTTTTTCTAGCTCAGGGTCAAACTAGGGTTTGAATTTTCCAGAGTTCCACCCAACCAAAAATATTGATCCAGGTCTCTAAACTTTGATTTTTATGAAGAAAACAATCCTATTCTAGGCTCACTCAAAAAATTTCTTTTCTGTAGAAAGCCCTAATTTTCACACCGAAAACTAAAAAATGCTCAGAATCAAATTCTGCTTCGACAGAAAGATGCACACTTCAATGGAGAGTCATCCTTGCATACTTTGGCTGATGGATTGTGGAGAGAGACCCAAAAATTAATAATCCCTAGCTTATGTATCTGCACAATATCTTCTTCTCAGGCTATCTCTGATACTATGTTAGATTTTTATCATTCAAGCCAGCATTATGATCTTAGGATCTTTAACTGAGAGAATAAAATGCACATCAATAAAACACAAGAGACAAGAGACACAAAGATTTTTTCTCAGGGAAACCATAAAGTATAAAACCCTGCAACTTCCTCAGAGATAGAATCAGCACCAAAAGTAAAACCCAAAAACACAAATATGATCTCCTGACAGCAGCAGTCTCTCTCTTGTCCCAACAACTTCTCCTCTCACTTATGCACCTCAATGAGTGAGTGTGTGTGTGATAAATAGAGAGACTCACTCTCTATTTATATTATTCCATTCACTTGGAACCCACTCCAACATGTCATCCTCACTTAACAATTACTTACTAGAGTCGACATCTCTAGGAGTGTCTAATAACCCTAGTGCCCCACAACTTGTGGGGACTTTGCCTCTTCCTACCAACAAGGATTTTTATCCTTAATACAATGGTGGGTACTATTGCCCCGACTTACAATGACTCACCTAGGGTTGAATTCACTAGGATAGTCTAATAACCCCAGGGCCCCACAACTATGGGGACTTTAACCCTTGACCAATAGGAGAGTTATCCACAATGACTTGACATGACTTTCACATTATAGAAACTTCCCAATCGAAACATCAGGGCATGACATGAATCAAGTACATCCAGGAATAAACATTGGGTTACAATAGATAAGAAATACAAGTGAATACATTCCAAAGTTACAATTACATCAATAAAAACAAACTATAAAATCAAATTTTATATATTGATTCATTCTCTTTCATTCATTACTCATATAGGATAAATGATAAAGAACCCATGGATGAATGCACTTACCTATCCATCATTGAACAAGTAAAGGGTTGATATGTTTTTTAGTATTCCGTGTGATCATCCAACTATCGAAACAAATGGAAAATAAATAAATAGTGATTATTATTGTAATACCCCAGTTGTTAAGCCCCAAAATTATCATCCTTCATGTGACTTATGTTCTCTTTCATTATGGACTTATGATGTTTTATATGATTGTGGAATTTTTCTCCTTCTCATGATTAATTTAATTAAGGACTTATTATTAATGTTTGATAACATGATTTTGTAATTTTGAGGTATTATTAATGTTAATGTTATTACTAAAATCTCTACTATCTTTGAATGTTGTTAATGATTGATTAGATAAACAACTGGCTCAGAAAAGGAAACTAAATGAGTGCTGGAGACCATGGATTCCAAAAAGTGAGGGGGAATAGGGACATCCCTAACACCTTATAACTTATTGTTGACTTAAATTTGTCAATCCCAATTCAATTTTGCACCTTGGTGAGATTAATAGTTTGTCACCCAAACCTTGTACATAAAACCTCATTCTCAATAATTATGAACCGTGGAGATAGTTTTGCATATTGTGCGCACCTTAGTGGGCCCCTATTTCCTAGGGAACCCTCCTTGAGAAAATATTCCCTCACATTTATCCGTTTATGGTCATTTATGAGCCATTTTCCTAGTTTTAAGGGTTGTAAGCTATTTTCTAGATTCCACTCTTACACCATGCATTGATGATCCTATTTTTGTGCTTCCATGATATTTATGACCCTATTGGATGCTCTCTCTCACCTATTTTTACCTCCTTGATGTTTTGTAACCCCCTTTATGCATTAGTGTTTCTACATGTGCTCTTCATGGCTCCACTCAGTTTTTGGGTAACTCCTCCTCATTGTGCTGATTTGGGAAACATAATATTTTCACTAAGACACATGGGGTCGTCACTTAGTGAAAACCATGCCATAACACATTCGTTCATGGCATATGAAACAATACCCCTATTTTCAAAAAATATTGGAAAATACCTCCCAAAATCATTTTTTAACCTCCTCCCAATATGCCTCCCCAATTTTAAAAAAACCCTATTTTCACTATATATTGCATGTATCAATTTTTTCATTTACATTTTTTATACCCCTTTAGATTTCTACCTAGTATATTGACATGATACTCG
>LPNX010784649.1:78712-120280 GCA_001517045.1 Pseudotsuga menziesii
ATAAGTAGAACAAGAGAAGAAAATAATAATCCTCCTCATTTATGATGGTGCACTTTGAGTGGACATGCATGGACCATGAAGACTATGAGTAAATGACCCATATTTCCCTCTTAGTTTTTGGGTATAATCCACTACAACCTTTGCCATAGGGTGTTCACTATTAGCATGCATGATAGTATGTTAGTAGAAATTTTGAGTTCCTTACTTCTTCTACAACAAAACCTTACTATTTATTATTTTTATTTGACCATAAGATTAATGGATTGCTTGAAAATTGAAATAGAGCACCATACCTAGCATCTTAAAACATTTTAGGTATTATCTCCATGATTTCCAAGGAATTTCACCATCTAGTGATCCAAATACTTGGATGTTATATGTAAGCCTCTGGACAAAAGAAAAATATTTTGAAAGGAAGTTCAAATCATAGAACACAGACAGTTGGAGTCTGAGAATAGTCAAGCATTAACTAAATAGCAGTTGCCAAATCACACAAATTTTGCAGAGATATGCTTATAAAGAGCTTGGTCTCTACTACCACAGGTCTTCCAATGATAAGGGTGCCAGTTTTTTCAAAACAATGCACTTAACCTACATTAACATACATCCCAAATGAAAACGTTATACGTAGTATTGGATAATTTTATACACTGTTTCATGTTAAAGTTAAACTTCTATAGGGTTTTGTTAACTCTTATAATCTCTCAGATTGCTGAATTCAAGGTCAAAATATGTAACATGAAGTAGTATTGTCTACGTTTGTATGTCCTAGAAGGTTAGTTATGATGTCATAAATATCATGTAATGAAATTTACATGGAAGCCATTCTTCTTAAAGGAAGTGGATGTATGCTGACACAAAACTATAGGTAGCCCCTATTGTAAATAGCTTGCTCCAAAATATGTAATGGACACAAAATAAGTATTTTTGGAGAACACTAAACTTCAAATTTTAAGAGCGAGGGGAAAAATAGAATGAACAAGCTTCTGAAGCTTTCTCCACAAAAATGGGAGCCATTAAAAAATATTTTAAGAATGCAGCTAAAGTAGGGTGTCTTCATTCCACTTTGGATTTGAAGTGAAAAAGTTTCTTCTGGTATTCTTTCAGAGTTCCTTACATGTTTAACATTAGAGCCCAAACTTTACAAAGTACATAGAAGTAGAATAAACAAGAAAGGTTTACAATTCTTCCATATATCTCTACTCCTAAAATTCTAAGCGGTTAGCTCAACCAATTTTCGCCAAACTTGTTGGCCATTTGGCTAGTTCTATTCTTGCAAGGGCCTGGTATGAATCCCCTTGGGTTAGGAACACTAGTCTATAGAAATGGATTTACTAGGGATACTATCCAAGAATGTGGGGAAGCATCCTTTGGGATTCCCCATGAGGGCTTTCCCTTGAAAAAAAAATATATGCTCTTGAATGTCAATAAGAAGTACCCCTTTCTAAGATAGCACTTTTGAAGGACAAGAACATCCTTGAAAATTACTAATGCACCATTTGGAAGCTAAATGTTGACTACAAGATCAGCAACAATACTTTTCTTCCAAAAACAATGGATTTTAATCAATCAGTCAAACGAAATCATTTCACATATTTTTTCCCTCTAGTGCCAAGTAAGATTTTTCTACAGGGCTCTCACACAAGGTTGGTTCCACTTTTCTATGCCACTTAAGAAATCAGAAACACACTTCCGAAGTGCAAATCAAGAATGCATATGCATTATTGATGGTACGTTTAGAATAACCCGAGCCCAAACACAAGGCTAAGGTTCGCAAGGAAGTATCGCATATGCATTTTATAAATGTTAAATATCGCATATGTGATATATAGCATATGTGATCTTTAACATTTACAAAATGCATATATTGCATTTAAGAAAGTAATAGGTAACACTATGTGTAATAGGTAACATTATGTGTATATGCATGGAAATTAATAGGTAACATTATGCGTACAAAATAATTAAGACAATAGAGTTTTTTCTTGATTTCAATTAACAAGTTCTTTTAATATTACCATTTTTTATAGAACAGGTGATGGTGGAGCTCATCCGAGAATCACTTTTCTAAGATAATCAGCCAAGCAATAACACTACTATGTAACAACAATGGCACTTAAGGAGGTAGTTTCTGGAAGAAAACCACCTCAATACCAAACCACACAAGAAGCCTATGTATTGCATTTTTTTCCAATTCCTCCTCAATGGGAAACCCATTTCTTGACAAACTATCGACATTTGTAACTTTATACATGTATTTTCACATAGGTTTTCTACCAAGGAGAAACAACGAAACGAAAATGCTAGTTCAAGTTTCATTAACTTCTTTTTCTATCACACCATCTCTATTTGGCTATACGTGTGACTACACCATGAAAATGCCAAAATTGGAGTGAGTATTCCTTCATCGGTCATTTAAAAAGGAGTCACATAGCCTCACAAAAGGTTTAAGTTGCATAGCGTCACCTGAATCTTCTTCTTCTTCTATTATTACAAGAAGCATAACCTATGATAAATGGCCAACATGAAAGGCCCTAGTTCATGTTTCAAATATTAATTTTTCTATCACACCACTTGTATTTCTATGCACATGTGACTACTTCAATGACATGATAATTAAAGTGAAGAGGGTATTCCTTCATCCATTATGTAAAAAGGACTCCCATAGCCTCACAAAACTTTCAATTGGTGGAGTGTTACTCAAATATCCATGTTCTATTTGTGTTGTTAACACCACTCTTAATGGAAATCTCTAGTAATTTAAGTAATAAGATTAAGGAAATAATTATTATTTCATGCTAGCTTGGAATCAACAAAGATTGAAACCTACACAAAGCTTTGCTCTAAATATATTGCATCATCTACTTGTTATCGACAATATGACTACTTAGTTTTCTTATTTCCTCTTGTAAATTTTTGTCAAGTTCATTTGCTGTTACCCGTCTCTCATAAATTTTCACTGAAATTTTAGTAACCTCCTTCTCATCTTTATTCAAGATCATGCTTGTTGGATAACATTATTTTAGGCATATCTTGTTTGTATTCCCACACTAAATTAATCCTTCAATTGGTTTGGATGGACTTTACTATGGCTCCAAAACCATGTTTGTAAATGCTTAGAACAATAATAATATGTTTACACCAACATAATGAGAAAAATAACCTTTCTAGTTGCATTCTTCACATTACCAAAAATATTTGATAGACTACATAAAGTGACTTACAATCCACTAAAGTGACTTATAGACTACTAAATTTTAATTCTTTTATTTAATTATTTAAGTAGGAAGAAGGATGGGGCACATGCGATATTTCACATTTACAAAACACATATGTGATATATATCACAAGTGCAATATATTGCATATGCGATATTGAAAACTAAAAACAAAACAAAACAGAGGCCACAGGCCTCAAATATCATTTGCACAGTCGAGGATCGGGAGAGTGAAAAACCGCGTGGGCGAAATAACGTAGAGGTGATTTGTGTTTTAGCTTTTGGAGGTCGAGTTTGAGGTGGATTGGATCCAATGGAAAGTAAATGCTCTTATCCATTTTATTTAGTCTTCAATTATTTATTGTTTTCCATAATTTCATAGTTTTTATAATTATTTTAAACAAATTTAATAAAAAAAATTGAATGAAATCAAAGAATTATTAAGTAAAATAACTTGCATTTTTTTGTTTAAATCTTAACAGATAATAGAAATCAACAAGACAATGTGGAAAACTCACCCTCTAATAACCCACAACCTAACCCACAATCTAACCCTCAACAACCTAACCCATAGCCTACCCCAAACATGAAACCAAACCCAAACCCAAAGGGGGAACAAGATCGAAACTCACAGATTATTGTGTGTTTGGAATCATTGAGGTGCCTTAGCTCATCTATTATAGGGGGGGTAATTTGAGAGAGTCTTTAGTCGATGCATTGGGCACAATAACAAACACAATTTCCAATTTCCAAGGAGCTCTGTACAACATTAGCTCATACAGGAAATCCAGGAGGCAATACTACTTCAATGGATTAAGTTATAAAGACATCAAAGCCCTTAAAATTACAAAATACCAATTATATTCATTATTCTGGGACCCTGGCACCGGATTGGTTCCACCGACCAATCGAGCAAACATTTCCATAGACTGGTGCATTGAACCAAATATAAATTCCAACTGGATGGATCATTGGTATATGGTCTTCAATGAAGACCCTCATGCGAATAGGGACATCCCATTTTATTTCCTTAGGAAGTTGTATGCAAAATTCATCCTAGGGAAACATGTTAACTACTTTGATATCTTAGTCTTCCAAGGTTTTGGTCATGGGATTCCCCAATATAGGGAAGGGGATAGGACAGATCCTAACCATGTGGCATGCCCTCCACACACACCAAAACCCCCTCGGCTATATCGTCCTGTGGGTCCTGTGATTGAGGATACACAGGAGGCATTATTTGACTTGACAGATACATTGCTTCAGCATGGGACTGATGTCCAAGGAAATGTAGACCAAGGGGCTGACACTTCTAAGGAGGGCCCATCTACAGATCACACAAGAGATGCAGAGCATTCAGAGCGTCATGTTACTCCACACCCTTGAACATTGTGTGGAGGCATATGCTATGGCCCTGCTTCAGACTTTCGAGACGATGGATTACTTTGCTTTGTAAGTAAAACTCATTATTTTCATATTATATTTTTTTTCATATCAAAATTTTCAAATGTTTCGCAATTTATTTCTATTTAATTATCTAACAAATTATGTGAAAAAATATACAGCTGGTGTCCCATGGCACACCAGAGTCGCATAGTCCACCGATCAATGTTGAGAACATTGATGCGGCTATCAATATTGCATATGGGTTTGGTTCTTCACCAATAGGGGTAAGAACTATACTTGTTAATTTGTCAACTTTATTTACATATTTATAGTATATATTGTAACATTGAATACATCCTAATTTTGATACAACATGTTTTATGCAGGGTGATCAGGATGAGTACATTGTATCTCATCCTATTCCCCCTCATGTAGAGGTAGATTCCCAAACACAGGTATTATTTTAAATATGCTTTTAATTATGTTTCGATTTCTTTGGAAAAATAATTTTTCGTCCATCATGTATATGTCTCATTTTATTTTTATTATCTGACATTGATATATGTTATGTTATGCAGGGAACCATTGATCCATTGGTTCTTGAAGAGCACCAATGCGAGGTTGTTGCCGAGCCACCTCTTCCCCCCCACCAGGTACATGTATGTTTCGCTTTCTTTGAAAACATCATTTTTTGTCCATGTAATATATATGTCTAAGATTCTTTTTATAATCTGAATTTGACATATGTTATTTTATGCAAGATTCTATTGAAACACCGATGCTTGAAGAGCACCAGATTGATGACCCACCTATCACAAGCTAGCAGGTACGTTTATGTTTTGCTTTCTTTGAAAACATCATTTTTCATCAGTGTAGTATATCTGTCTAAGATTCTTTTTATTATCTGAATTTGACATATGTTATTTTATGTAGGATTCTATTGAGGCACCGATGCTTGAAGATCGCCAGATTGATGACCCACCTATCACGAGCCAGTAGGTACATTTATGTATCACTCTCTTTTAATTGTGAATTTAATGATTCAACATGCACTTTTTTATTTTTTTCAAATTGTCTAATTATATCTTTATCCTTTTGTATGTAGGAACATGAGTTAGATGAATATGTCTAAAAATCGAGCTTATTCACTAGTACAAGTAGAAGTCCTTTTTTCTTGTTCATACTTAATCGATCCAGTAGTTACACACTTCCTCTAACAAGACAGTAGGTAATTTTATGGATCTCTTTCATTGTAAGTTTATGTATGGCTTTCCTTGATTTGGTGCTTTCTCTTTGTACATTTTTGTAGGTTTATGTATTTCTTTGACATATGTTACTTTATGCATGAACCTATTGAGATAGTGGTGCTTGAAGAGCACCAAAGCGAGGTTGTTGTCAACCCACCTCTTCCCCCTAGCCAGGTACATATATGTTTCACTTTCTTTGGTAGCATCATTTTCTGTCCATGTAGTATATATGTCTCTGATTCACTATTTTATTTGAAATTGACATATATGTTACTTTATGCAGGCCCCTAGTGAGGCACTGGTGCGTGAAGAGCACCAAATCAGTGACCCACCTTTAACAAGCCAGCAAGTATGTTTATGTATAGCTTTCTTTGTATGTTTGTGTATCGCTTTCTCTAATTTGGTGCTTGAAGAGACCCAAATTGGTGACCCACCTCTTCCCCCCCAAGGTACATGTATATTTTTTGACATTGGCATATATATATATATATATATTTTTATGCAGCTTGATAGTGAGCAAGTGGTGCTTGAAGAGCACCCAATCAGGGTCACTATTAGTGATGCACCATGACCCACCATTACTTACTCATGTACAGTAAGTAAAAATGTTATTTTGGTTTTGGAATTTGAACAAATGTACATATGATTTTTAAAGGTTGGTAAATTAACTTAAAAAATTTGTTTTTTTTGTAGTCTCCACTGATGCAACCTATCCCTCTTTTTTAGCAATGGGGATCACTAGTGAGCAATCGAAAAAGAAAGCTAGACTTCTCTGAAGACATTGGAAGTGGCAGTGAAAGGGGGGATAAATAGAATAAATATATAGGGGATGTGTTGGTGCATGCAAGTATTTTTTATCATGTGTTTCTAGTTCCCTCTCCTAACTTGCATGATTCTCACTAAACCCTAGTTCCATATCATACCTTGTCAACCCTACTTGGAGCATCCAAATTGGTGTTCATGAAAGCCTAGTTGGTGCATGCAAGTATTGGTGATCATGTGTTTCTAGTCCCCTCTCCTAATTTGCATTATTTCTCACTAAGCCCTAGTTCCATCTCATACCTTGTCAACCCTAGTTGGATCATGCAAATTGGTGTTCATGAAAGCCTAGTTGGTGCATGCAAGTATTGGTGATCATGCGTTTCTAGTTCCCTCTCCTAACTTGCATGATTTCTCACTAAACCCTAGTTCCATATCATACTTTGTCAAAACTAGTTGGAACATGCAAATTGGTGTTCATGAAAGCCTAGTTGGTGCATGCAAATATTGGTGATCATGTGTTTCTAGTTCCCTCTCCTAACTTGCATGATTGCTCACTAAACCCTAGTTCCATCTCATACCTTGTCAACCCTAGTTGGTGCATGCAGATTGGTGTTCATGAAATCCTAGTTGGTGCATGCAAGTATTGGTGATCATGTAAGGCTAGTTGGTTTCTGATTTGTACATGGAAATGTAATTAAATGTATATTAAACTACAACATCAAGAAATGTAAATTTCAACAACTCGAGAGCTTGTTATTTTTCGAACTCTATTTGGTGATGTCTAAAGACACCATTCTTGGTACCTCCAATGTGTCGTAGATGGTGGTTGTACCCTATGCACACAAATGGATAGACATTAGTAACATCATAATAAAGAAAAGAGAACCCAATGAAAATGTGCAAACATGATTTGTAGATAACTCACCCGAGGTTGTACGATCGTGTTTATAGTGTCTAGTATCCTCTAAATAATATTATGTCTTTGAATGGTATATGTAAATCATAGGTTTATTACATTGGGAATAAAGTAAGGCTAAACAATTGAAATTGTGCTTTAGAATTCACTTTAAAGGTTAAATAACGCACCTGAAAATGCACTCATACAAGTAGGCCATCTGGATCATCTCTGGTGCTGATGGTGTCCATCAATATTTCGTGCTCTATATGGGGTATCAAGTATCATACATGTGACCTATTTTTGTGACCAAGTGTTTGCAGCTTGATGTTTATAGCAACTACTAGGTTGGTGAAATGGTATACAATAGCTCCTAGTCTATAATCCTTATATACATACCCACCCTTCCTTTTTTATTGTGCTGCAAGTGTCAAGTACTCCCCTTTTATAACCATCAAGCTGATTGGGAGTTCAATATTTTCATCATCTGTAACAGGTTCTAAAATGGTTTGTTTCCCCTCTAAGCAACGTTCCAACCAATAGTCAGAACCCCATTCATTATTTTTTGGGGAAACCACTGCATATATCTAACTTGTGAAAGGAAATAGGTCAAGTTAACAATAAATTTTGTAAATAAGGTCTTGCATTTCTAATTTCTACATAAATTAAATTCTACATAGGTCGAGTAAACAATACATAAATGAATTTTATTATTTAGGTACTACTCATGTACCTTCTTGTATGACATCTGATATGTGATCATAGTCTATAGAAATATGTGTTTGATCATCTTCCAAATGGTCTATTTCATTAACCTCGTTGAAATTGGTGCCAAGTGTCACTCTATCCCATGTATCAACGATATCCATATCCTCACAATCATCCCATTCACTGATGCTATAGGAATTTCAAAAGCAATCCTTCAATCTTGTCCAAATTTGTAGGGCCAAGTTGTTTGAGCTTCTAATTGAATGAAACTGTCGAGTTCCATGCACTATGTTCACCCAATGTGTTTGTGATCGGTCCACATTTGTCACCTTCCAGAATATTCTTTGCACTAAGTGTTTCCTTGTTGCTTGTTCTCCCATAACACATGCACACCATTCGACTATAAATGCAACATCTTGAAGGCAAGCACCTATAAACTTCATCTCTTCCCTTTGAAGGGTAGTTTTAATGCATGCACAAACACCATCATGCTATCCTTTTCCATGACCAGTTTCAAAGTAGTTCCATACATGCGGCACCTTGTATTTTATGTGCAACAAACACAACCATTTAAATACACTTGCATTCTTGAACTGTCCAGTACAACCATCTAACCAAATGAAATGACGATAAAATGGTATATCCATAGCTATCACATGATCATAGAATAATTTAAAGCAATGTTGCACGTAATGGATGCCATGGGTCCATTTCTATCTTTTCCATGTCGATACGTGATATGCACCATTATGCTCACCTACTCCGAGTGATAGTATTGACTTTGAATTTCATTTTGTGGTTGTAAAGTCAACCACTGATAGTATTGTTCCAAGAGGGAAGGTGTCTCAGCATATTCTGAATTGCTCATCTTGCCACTATGCCATATCGACATGTTGAATGTACATTTGGATCTTTCCATGAAACTATGGAATAAAATCACATACTCGTACCTGGTACATGAATATTAATATGTCAATAAACCACATAAAAAAATGTGTACATGAATATTAATATGTCAATATTCAATAATTTACCTGTGAAGTCACCAATTTAATCTTCCTACTTTCTTTCCCATTATGTAGCTGATATGTCTCATACTAATAGTTCTGCTTCTTCACAATTGCATTCCCGAATGCTTGATCTTCACTTTCATGGATGCAATCATACCATAATGATAGCCCACCACAATTTTTGCAAGAGCCATATACACATTGTTTTAAGTAATGTGTCTTCCCATCTTGCCTTGGACACATTATGCTATGGATGAAATCTCTGGATGACATTGGCAGTACTGTACTTGAGCATTCATGCACATAGTTAGGATGCAAGAAACGATGTATATGTGAAAATGTATGGTAATATAGGTCAAACTCTATGTGGTATCTACAACAACAAGTGTTCCAGATGGTATTGATTCTAACATAACAAGGCTTGCATTTTTCAAAATATCTTTTCCCGAGCCTTAGCTCTACGTGGGAAACTTTAAACATCTTGAACAGTTGAGCTTATGTCATGTCAAGATAATTTTTAACATGAGGTTCAGTGTTTCTAGAATCCTTACAATGTTTTAACACATCCTTCATGTTAGAAGAAGGCCTAGTGTTATCATGCCAAAATGTTTGCACTAGGCCCTCCAGTGCTTCGACTAACTTCATGTCTTTGCGGGGCAACCTACCGCTAAATGCCCATAATGTTTCCATTTGTCCCTCTACATCAAGGTTGTCTCTTCTTACTAGATATTTTTAAATGTCTTTGGATGTAAAGGCACAATTTGTGATGTGCATTTAAGTAAATGACATTGTCTTGTGGATCTACATATAATTGATTCAGCCAATACACGACGAGCCACATTACAGTCTTGTGAACGAGTTTTTTACCAATCAATGTGAATGCAGCAACAAGAGATTTAACAATGTGATTACTTGATTCGATATTCTTCATTGTTGTTATGCCTAAATTTATTCTAATAGTTGTCATATTTCTAGATTTAATCAAATCTAAAAACAATTGGCATTTACCGGCTTCAGATTTGTTATCAAAATATTATTTCATTACTTGAGAACAATGACGAAGGATAGTGCGTTTAGCCACTTTACCTCCCATGGAAGTCAATCCACTCTCATCCACTTGTATTCATTTAGGAGTTCTCTTTCATTTTGATGCAAAATTTGTTGCCATTTGAAATGATGGAGTGACGTTTGCATCCACTACAGGTTCACAACTTCGATTAGGAGATTGAACCACTAACCATGGTTGTTGATGAGTCACATTTGCATCGGGAGTAACATAATTATTGAACTCTTCACAAGATTGTCCATTTACCAATGGATCAATAATATCAACTTCTGTATAACCAGCTTCCTCTAATGTTGCATTATATTCCTCAGCCTCTATGTCAGGTATCTGTTGAGGGGGAATGGGAACTATTTGCTCATGTAATGAATGTTGACAATTTCTTGAATCTTCCCTCTTTTTTTCTTTTTTCTTTTCTACTTCTTCCGGTGTAAGCACCTTCCTTGCTGACTTTTGTCTTCTATTATGTACATTCCCCATTGAAATCCACCCAAACCTGTACAAAACTATGAAATTATGTAAGTAATGATAAAAAATTGCATGTTGAACAGTTCTCTGTGCACGGGTTTAGATGAATTATGTATTTTGATACAATAAACCTAGCCCACAACACACCACCCAACATTTTGTATAAAACACATATCGCATATGCGATAAAATGCACCTCTGATATATCGCATATGCGCTATTGATACAATGCTTTTTAATGAACGTTCAAGTTTTTTACATGTTCTCCAAAACGCATATGCGATTTAGTTCATATGGGATATATCGCAAATGCGATTTAGTGCTCATTGAATATATGCAACTTACATTTATCTATGCTTATGAAAATGATGATGAATAATGATGGTGATGATGAGGAGGATGATGACTATGACGATGAAGGTGATGATGATGATGATGATGATTATGATGTTGACCATGATGATGATGATGATGATGAGGATGATGGTGATGATGAAGATGATGATGAACAATGATGGTGATGATGAGGAGGATGATGACTATGTTGATGATGATGAGGATGAGGGTGATGATGATGATGATGATGATGATGACCATGATGATGATGATGAGAGTGAGGGCGACGATGATGATGAGGATGAGGATTATGATGACGATGATGATGATGATGAGGATGGTGATGATGATGAGGATGAGGGTGTTGATGAAGATGATGATGATGGTGATGATGGTGATGACCATGATGATAAGGATGAGGATGAGGGTGATGATGATGAGGATGACGAGGATGAGGATGAGGATGAGGATGAGGGTGATGATGATGATGATGATGATGATGATGAGGATGAGGATGAGGGTGATGATGATGATGATGATGATGAGGGTGATGATGATGAGGATAATGATGATGAGGATGAGGATGAGGATGAAAGTGATGATGATGATCATGATGACCATGATGACGATGATGAGGAGGAGGAGGATGATGAGGAGGATGATGATGATGATGATGAGGAGGAGGAGGAGGATGGTGATGATGATGACAATGATGACGATGATGACAATGATGACAATGAGGATGATGATGGTGATGATGATGATGATGGTGATGACGAAGATGATGAACAATGATGATGATGATGATGAGGAGGAGGAGGATGACTATGATGATGATGATGATGATGATGACAATGATGATGAGGAGGAGGAGGAGGAGGAGGATGATGACTATGATGATGATGATGAGGATGAGGGTGATTATGATGATGATGATGATGATGATGAGGATGAGGGTGGTGATGATGATGATGATGATGATGATGGTGATGATGATGGTGATGATGATGGTGATGATGATGAGGATGAGGGTGATTATGATGATGATGATGAGGATGAGGGTGGTGATGATGATGAGAATGAGTGTGGTGGTGATGATGATGATGATGATGAGGTTGATGATGATGATGATGAGGATGAGGATGACGATGATGATGGTGATGATGATGATGGTGATGATGATGATGACCATGATGAAGCTAATGAGGATGATGATGATGATGATGATGATGATGATGAGGATTGGGTTTATGATGATGATGAGGAGGATGAGGATGAGGTTGATGATGATGATGATGATGCTGATGAGGATGAGGGTGATGATGATGATGATGATGAGGATGAGGATGAGAATGATGATGATGATGATGATGATGATGATGATGATGACCATGATGATACTAATGAGGATGAGGGTGATGATGATGATGATGAGGATGAGGGTTATGATGAAGATGATGATGATGATGACCATGATGATGCTGATGAGGATGAGGGTGATGATGAGGATGAGGATGAGGATGATGATGATGATGATGATGATGACCATGATGATGATGAGGAGGATGAGGGTGATGATTATGATGATGATTAATAATGATGGTGATGATGATGACTATGATGATGATGCTGAGGATGAGGGTGATGATGATGATGATGATGATGAGGATGAGGATGATGATGATGATGATGATGATGATGATGATGACCATTATGATGATGATGATGATGAGGGTGACGATGATGATGACAAGGATGAGATTGATGATGATGAACAATGATGGTGATGATGAGGAGGATGATGACTATGATGATGATGAGGAGGAGGATGAGGGTGATGATGATGATGATGAGGATGAGGGTGATAATGATGATGATGAGGAGGAGGAGGATGAGGATGATGATTATGATGATGATGAGGATGGTGATGATGATGACGATGATGACAATGAGGATGATGATGGTGACGATGATGATGATGATGATGAACAATGATGATGATGATGAAGAGGAGGAGGAGGATGATGACTATGATGATGATGATGAGGATGAGGGTGATTATGATTATGATGATGCCAATGATGATGATGATGAGGATGAGGGTGGTGATGATGATTATGATGATGAGGATGATGATGATGGTGATGATGATGGTGATGATGATGAGGATGATGGTGGTGATGATGACGATGATGATGAGGATGACGATGATGATGATGAGGATGAGGATGAGGATGATGATGGTGATGATGATGATGATGATGATGAGGATAGTGATGATGATGACAATGGTGGCAATGAGGATGATGATGGTGGTGATGACGACGATGATGATGACAATGATGACGATGACGATGGACAATGATGATGATGATGATGGAGGATGTTGGTGATGATGATGAGGATGATGATGAGGATGATTATGATAATGATGATGATGATGATGATGAACAATGATGATGATGATGATGAGGAAAAGGATGATGACTATGATGAGGATGATGAGGATGATGACTGTGATGATGATGAGGATGACGATTAAAATAACACGATAACTATAACAATTTTGATTAAATTCGCCTATCGCCTATCAACGAATCATCACTAGTGGTTTGCATTGAGAGCATACGTTGATCCATCGGTACTCATTCTGGATTTTTTACATCCAAAAGAGCTACCAAAAAAGAATTCTCGTGACTTTATAACGTCCTTTGAGTGCTAACATAAATTAATCTTCAATCTCTTTGTTAATGTTGCGAATTTTCCCTTGAAGCTGAATAGATCGAAGAACAAGAAGAATTATTGTTTTCTTGGATGCACAGCCCATGGATTCGTTCACCGCCCTATTTTTTTGGATGCGTAGGCCATGGATTTGTTCATCGCCCTATTTTTGTGGATGAACAACCCATGTATTTGTTCACCACCCTATTTTCTTAGATGCACAGGCCATGGCTTCGTTCACCACCCTATTTTATTGGATGCACATCCCATGGCTTCGTTCATCGTTAAAAAGAGGAATTATTTGTGTCCATCATAGTGTTTTCTAAATGGAATTATAATGGGATAAGGATGCCATTACTATTTTTTACTCTCGTACAAAATTAGTTAAGACAAAATGCATATGCATTATAGCTTTATCATATCACATATGTGATATGAATAATCTATAACACATATGCGTTATTTTAAAATTAAAATAAATGGCAGGAATAAGGTTTGGAATTAGGTTCAAAAATAGCTTTGGACTACCGAACCTATTGGCTAGGACAAATAAACCAGGGCTATTGCTTGTCTTTTAGAACTCTATCAATATGCTCAGTTTAGATGGTGTGTTTTGCTATGACATACACAATATTTTTTTATGAAAATCTAGGATATTGTAGAGTACGGTCTTACAATTTTGAATATGTATTTTTTTCCTTCAAAACTATGTTTTATTTATTTATAATTATTTTTCTAAATGACACATGTCAGTTTTTGAAAATACATACATCGATTGTTTGTTATATAAATTTTGATTTCCATCACCATTTCCCAATAAAACTATATGGTTCACTAGACGAGATCAAGCTCTACGAAATTATATTTTGAAATCAAGTATTTCATTAATTTTTTCCCCTAAAGTGTTGCACCCGCACATAAGGTTTTAATTTCAAGATTTTGTGACTTCAATAATTAATAATAAAAAAATAATTCATGAAAAATTCTGAATAAATAGTGTTGCACTAGGCCCATATGTCCTTTATATGTCTACAAGATTTTATCCCAAATTGACATCATTTACCTCATATATTGATGCACCTGCACAAACATATATGTTAAGATGTGCCAAAAATTTGAAAACCCACTTTCACGAAAACTAATTTTATAATCATTTACACACATTTTCTCTGCATAAATGCTATATATTATGAAAACTAATTCAATTTCCTATCTTTTCTCTTTTTACTTCATCTTCAAATAAGTTAGGGAAGTACCCCTAATTGTCACCTAAAGCCATAGTTTTTCGTTTATTCCAGTATTATGTGGCATCTAAAGTGTCTTTAAAGGAGTCCATGATTGTGCATAAGCCCTACACTAGTCTACACCAACAGATTTATTAAGGATACCATCCAAGAATGTGGGGAAGCATCCAAGGGTTTTCCCTGGAAAAAATATCTATGAACATCAATAAGAAGTGCCCCCTTTCTAAGGTAGCACTTTTGAAGGACAAGAACATCCTTGAAAATTACTAATGGACCATTTGGAAGGTACATGTTGACTGCAAGATTAGTAACAATAATTTTCTTCCAAAAATAATGGATGTTAATCAATCAATCAAACAAAAGCATATCACATATTGTTTCCTCTATTTCCAACTAATTTTTTTCTACAACATTTCTATTCAAGGGAAAAATATTCATAACCTTTTATGATAAGCAAAATGGCCTTTGAAGGAGAAAAAAAGGTGGAGTTTGATCCTTTGTGATGGACAACTGTCTTAATGATCCAAACAAACAAGTAATATAATGCTCTCTAATAATCCGAAATCAAATACCTTATGAGCACTTTCTAAAGCATTACCACCCTTAATCAACACACCCAGGGAAGCACCTTTCCCTATGGCAACCATTATTGCAGTTGGAGTTGCAAGTCCCAAAGCACAGGGAAAAGCAATGACAAGCACTGATATTCCAAATTGTAGCACCAACTCAAATCCATCCATTGATGTTGGGATTCATGTTTCAGGAAAGATCCCAACTTCCCCAGAAATGAACCAACCAAACCATGTTATACTAGTAGCTGCAAAAACCTGAATGCCATTGTTATCATCGGAAATATAATTTTCCCTTATCAAAAATTAAATTTTATTGGCATAATTTAAATTGCTTGTCACGATAATATACTTACCAAGGGAACAAAGAACCTAGAAATTTGGTCAGCAAGTTTCTGTACAGGTGCTCTGGCCATCTGGGTGGCCTCTACAAGCTGTACAATTTGAGACAATGCAGTTTATGAACCTACATGCATGATTTTAACAAGAAAAAGACCATTCTCATTCATGGTTCCATGTATGACCTTATCCCCAGATCTCTTTGCAACAGGCCTGGCCTCACCTGTGATCATGCTCTCTTTAAAATAGATCTGACCTTTTATCACAATCCCATCTGTCGGAACCTTAGAAATTGGAAGAAACCTGATGATATCATTACACTGGATAAGATAAAAATACTTATCTCCATCTTTGAGTTCACATTTCCATCATCATCTAAAGTTAGCAGCATTGCAGTATCAAGTGCAAGGTCCAAAAAAGGTGACAGGTTCATTAAAATTTAAGGTGACGATAAATGGTACTGCAACAATGAAATTGAATGGTGTGTAACTATCTACAAAGTTTCATTTAGGAAAATCAAACAATCTTAGACAAGTGTAATTATTATATTAGTTTTGTGACCATCCACATGAAATAGTATTATAGTGACATTCTTAAAAAAATGGATTCTCAACAATCCAAGCCTAAACTTTAATTCACTTATTTATTCAATAGAGTATGGAGATCACATACCTCAGACATTGTGGAAAATCCTAAAGAACAACCTAACTTGTCACCTAAAACCTTGCAGTTTTTCTTCCAGTCACCCTAAAGCCTAATGATTACCTAGAAGGCTTATTTCTATCACCCAGTACTACCATGCCTGAGCTCCTTGGTAATCTAGTTTGTGTAATAGATGTCAAACAATGTGTTTATCTAACAATGCCTAAAATCAAGAACATAACATTTGTAGGACATAAGGACTTTCTTGAAGAACTTAAATAAAGTTTTTAAGAGGACCCCCCCACCACACACACACACACGCACACACACTATGAGCCATGCTGTTAATTTCAAAATAAAATTCATTATCTACACTCACATCATTTTCTCCATCCACTGTCATGTCATTCCCACGCCATATATGATGATCAAGTAAACTTAACAGTCTTACAATAGTGTCCACTGGGGCCATATGTAAAGTATTCCTTGAATGTGCAGACGTGATTTCACTTGCAAGAATTTTTATTTCAAAAAGAGGAAGCCATGCATCCTCCTCTTCACCTTCATCTTCTCTAGGAATTTCTGCTCTCTCAAGAATCATCCAACATTTCATAGAAGCCTGCAACAATGCCATCTGCAAATATAACATTGCAACCCATGATCCAAATGTTAACAAGTGGGAAGGAAAAAAACAAAATTTTAATAAAACCATGTTTCATTATAGCAAACCTTGATGATCGCGAACTTTCGACTTGCCCTTATCTACCACTTCTCCAATTGTGTCTTTTCTTATCATTCTGGACTTTCTTCTAGACATGGGTGTTGGCATGTTCTGATATTCATAATAACTTTCAAAAATTTAGAAGCAAAACATCCTATTCATTACAAGTTTTCTTTCCATAAAGAACTGTATAGCTAATTACTACAAGAATTATCACCTTCATTCCTTATCACTATATTTCACTATTTCTATTACTCTGTTAATTTAATTATATTTTATGCCATCTTACAAGTATTTGCAGGTGTTCATGTATGCCTCAAACACACAAAACTTTACCTACTATGATAAAGTCTATAATATCGTTGACCTTGGCTAAGACTGACCAGAAAATAAACATTACAAAAGAAGACTAAAATAATTTCAAAATGAATCCACTGTAATGAACCATTAAATCTTCACTACGAAGCTCAAGTTGATCATGGCGAGAAAAAAACTACATGCTTTTCAATTACAACTAAAGGATGTCTTCTTACATTTTTTGGACTTCCTCTAGATTCAACACTAACATTAAACATGGGTATAAAAGCTTATGCAAAAGATGTTATTGATAAAACTACTGAAATGTACAATTCCTAATGGTAATAAAGTTAGACATGCAAACCAATCCAAAATCTGTTGGTCACAAAAGCAACTTCTTCAATATAGAAACATCTTAGAAATCTTCCAACCTCGTGCACCTTAGTCAACTGGTTGCATTATTTTAGACTAATGTCTTTTAATGACAAAGTCTGGAGAAAAGTTGTAAACTACAAACATGTAGTTTAGATCAAAGAAAACACAAACATACTAAGGAGGTCCCCTCTTGAATATTTGATGAATCCCCTTTTGAAATTTTATGTTATTGAGTGCACCCGTGAGAATTTTCTTGAGAATACCTTTTCTCAGAAGAAAAATTGCGCCAACCATGCTCTTTGATTAGACCTATGATGCTTGAACAGTATTGTATTGAATAAGCAATAAACAATTTGATAAAACAAATAATGCTCCTACAATTATAGTTTGACCAGTCATAAGATAAGTGTTTGGGGCTAAACCATGGTCCATGTATAAGCTTAAACAACAAATAGAGAAAAGAAATTGAAAAACATCTAAGAATTGGCATTCGTTAGTCAAGTAAAAAGCATCACCCAAACTTTTCTTTATATACCTCTAAAACAACGTACAAAAGCTATAAAAGCTACAGTCAAAGGTCGAAGAAATAATATTGATGTTCACAATGACAAAAATATGCCAAAGGTCACAACTTCTCTATTTGTAATATCTTACTAAAATTTTTATCGAGTGAACAATTTGTCTTCTTTCTTGTTGACCCACTCTTTATTTTCATGTAACAATTTCAAACGATGGGCCTATCTAATTTAGTATATGCATGCCAACTTGGAAACTGTATCTGAATCCGTGCATATTATAGAAACTATTACACCATTATCCAAATTACTACAAATAGAAAATTCAGCTTGATGTATCCAACATTCAAATATGAGACACTCATCAAATACAACTGTATAGACAAGGCCTAAATCATTCCAACATCGAACACAAGTGTACACACTTAGGATGATCTAAATCTAGATTCTCAAGTGTACAGGACAAGGCCTGAATCATTCCAACATCTTCTAGTGTTTTTGACACTTCTGTCGAGATATTTGAGACTGAAGGTGAGCGTGCTGCAAGAACATCATTTATTAGATCTATTAATGCATTCATTTGGATTTCTAGAGTGCACATGCTAAAATTTCTACTAAATCATTCGCTGATACAAAAATGGAAGAACAAAAGCTACAGAGCATGACTGCACCAGTACTTCCTTCTCTAAATAAGCAATGTGTTTCAAATTTAGGTTCAAGGAAAGTCAATTCAATCAACATACCTCCTATCAAGGCTTATGATGCATAAAAGGGTGAGGCTGAGCAATATGAATACAAGTCAAAGGGAATCAGGGTGAATAAATCTTGTGCAACCCCAACAAATAAAAATAGCATAGGCCTTAAGAAAGATCATGGGTAGTATGGCTCAGAGAAGTTTATCCAATGGAAATTAGCTAAGCAATTGTCTGTTCGCAAGCATGAGCAAGTTTCCCCTATAAAATATGCCACTGAACCTTCATCCTAAAAGGTGACAGGTTCATCAAAATTTAAGCTGAAGATAAGCAATACTGTAGCAATGAAATTGGATTGTGTGTCACTATCTACAGAGTTGCATTTAGAAAAAGAAAACAAGATTAGACAAGTGTAAATTTTATATTAATTCATCAGTTTCTATAATGATGGCTACCTTCAGACCTCTCTTTTCTCTATGTCTTATCAATTTTAGCATAATCCTTATCCCATGCATGAAAATAATCTATTGGATCACATGTAAAACTCAACCACAGAATGTGAAAGTACGCACTTCACAAAATATGACCAGACTCTGAAGGTATGCCAAAGACATAGCCTTATGGGACTGAAATCCAAGAATGAGGAAGGCGTTGCTACAACAAATTTAGTTGGATGATGTTAAGCTCTAGTTTGCCATTTTTTCAAGAAGCTAGCATTTCCATGGAACCAACAGGCCTTTCCATCTGTGGACAGAAAAATAATATTGATAAAGTTAACAACCAATTGTAAATGATGAATATATTTTGATTTCAAAATTTTTGATAAATTCATTATCTTGATTAAACAAAATTAAGTTTATACAATGTTACAAAAGCAATGCTTGATGTTGCAAACAACAAAGAGAGCTATATCCTAGAGACAACAAAAGTGGAAGGGAGTAACACAGTATTCAACACAGTGCTTAAGATGTATAACTTGACAGGACATAAAAAATACATTAACATCATATTCCATCTAATCTATTTCACTAAAAAACAGAATTCAATATAATACAAATTGAGAGAAATCCCAACCTTTTGGTGCCTTCTTTGAACACTACAGTCACGACTATGCAAAGCTGCCACATTTCCATGCTGGTCACAAAGTAGCTGCACTTCTAGATGTCGACTCTGTAGAGGCATATTTATGTATGTTACTGATGTGTTATAGAAGCATTAACCACTCATGAATAAATAGAAAAGTAGGCCCAAAGTAAACTTTGCCGCCTCTTGTCTCATACAAGATTAGACATAACAATAGAGAAAACCCTATGCTTCACTCACTACAAAATCTCATAAATCAATAACAATTTCCACTTCAATAATGAATACCATTATAAGTGGTGTGTACGCAGCAACTGAAATGTCATCCAAGTTCCATTATCATCCATTCATTATTTCTTGAATTATTTTAGTACCTGATATGCAACCTTCATGAAAAATATCGGTGAACCTGGAACCTCCCCCTATACTTGCTTAAATAGGGCTCTGACTTCTTCATCATTATGAACCTACATAGAGAACATTGATTTTCCAAGACCTAATCAGACACATTATCCAATTAAATCTAGCTAACATATATAAGATATTTATAAAGTAAGATGCTCTGCAATTACACTTTCTAGATTTTTTCCATAAAGCTATTAGAAAAAGCCTAGGCCATAGCATGGCTGAACACATGAGGAAATCAAAGCTTCATAGCCCAAATGATGCAATTGTTATAAGTTAATTCCCATTTTATATTCCGATTGAAAACATCGACATATCAGCAAAGCCACATGAACATCGCCACATCAGTAGATGACTTTGTGCTTATGATAAACTTTAGGAAATTAGTTCAGTAAATCTAAAGCATCCATATAGTTTGCAAGAACTGCAATGAGTTAGAAAAGGATTCTATACATGCAATGTCCAAACTAGTTAATTTAATGCAGATAATATTATATAGCTCTATGATATGACTGCAATCTTAGAAAAATCCCAACACAACCTAAGAGGCAAGTACCTAGAATAGATATAAGAGAGGGACCAATCTAAAACATTGATCCTTATAAAATACATATGAGACAGCTAGTTTGAATTCAAAATACTTCAATTGCAGGGTACAAAGAATGACACAAGCCAGCCTTTGGAGTCAAAAAGATGAATGAGTGAGAGTTTTTAACAGACATTCAAAGCTTTTCCAATAAGGACCACGGTTCCTTTTAAGGACAGTTGGATTGGTAATTATGCTATGTAGGTATACTGATGTGCCTTTCAACTCTCTTAAGAAAATGTGCATACTTCTTTGTAGATGGCAACCCAAGCAACTAAGCAACTGATGACATGAGGGATTAACCCATCATGTCTGTAATGGGTATACAATGTGATACTTGTGATATAAATAGACATGGGTAAATTGATGAACTTTTTGATACAACTGATTTCTAGTAGAACATGCTACATGGTATATAGATGCCACAAAACATCTTATGAACTTATAATATTCTATAGATAAATCTTATATCCATCTTGGCTGAAGATCAAGGATGTTATCGATATTTTTCTTGACAAGTATGGTAATTGTTCTTATTATATAACAGGCTAAGAATATTGAAAATAGATTTTAGCATCTAACATATAGGACAACCATTCTTCAAAGTGGGGGAAGATATTTTGAACCCTATATGCCTAGAACTCCCAACACATATCTTATAAATTATCACTGGCCTTGTGAATCCTAACCATAATAGTGCCAGATAAGCATTGTCACATAAGGCTTTGAAGTAAAAGTCATGACCACATGTGTGGGTATCTCTGGGTTGATGAAGCTTCCTAGAGGAATAGTTCAAAGTCCAGACTATGTTGTCCTATTTCTGTAGTTTCTCATCATCATTGCAGTTTGTGCTTGGGTTACTTGTCATTGGGGATACCTATTTCAGGGTTGTGGGCATAAACATTTTCCCCAGATTTTAGTATATAGTTTCCACTTATAAAACTATAGGAAGCGCTTTGAGATCCATATTTGTATTACCTTTTTCATAGTTAAATTATATTTCCTTTCTTTACTTGATCTAGTTAAATTTTTGTTCCAAGAATGAACTACTTGTTCAAGCATAATTAGTAGAGTTTTACAACCGGTATCAATGGATCTATTATGAGAGGTGATGAAGTAAACCTGCCATCCAAATCTCATAATAGTGGTGAAATTGTAAATCCTAGATTAATTAGAACATTTATATTAGAAACCAACCTTGAAAACTCCTAGCAATACCAAAAAAACATAGCCAAGGATTCAGCCATCTTCAACAACAAAGTAACACCTAGTGAATGCAACAAAGTAACACCTGGTGAATGATCACATACCTTTCGAATTCCTTTTCCACCACCTCCCCAAGATGATTTTATCATATTAGGATAGCCAACTATCTAGCAACTCATTATGGATTCCTCACTTGTATAGACACATGCTACTTTGTACATTTCTTCAGGTATAGAATCTGAACAACTTTCAAGTGAAATCTTTACCTGCATGTTTGTAGAGAATTTTAACCACAATAATACAAGAAAGAGTACTTATATGGAATATTTCCTGAAACCAATTTGTTGTTTTGCTTTAATAGTTAAGTTCCTAGGATCCAGATGAAAAATAGAAAATTCAGCGCAAATATAATGTATGGCCATTGCCACTTACATTAGAGCCACTCCATGGAAGGGTTGGAACACCTGCTACTTGTGCAATTAGTGAGGATCCAATTTTATCCCCTAATGCTTCCATGGGTGCAGCAAGGGGTCCAAGAAATACTATACCCCTAGCAATTAATGCATCAAGAAGTTCAAGATTTTCTTATGCATGACCCCAACCTGGCCAAATTGCTGAAACATTGGTAATTTCTACTATTTGTATAAACAAAAATGTTATAGTCAAGCAAGATCTTCGTAAATGTGCAAGACTGATTGGATTCAAAATAGAATGAATCTCAAGGAAGAGAATGAATTAATGGATCACTAAAAATAGTGGGGAGGGATTAGTCCAGTTTAGCATTATCTCTGAATCCATAATCCTTAATACATCTACTAAAGGACAGCTTTGATATCAAAGGAGAATCAAAATAGAGTATGGAAAATAGGAAATTAAGGAACAAGGAAATCATCTATGTTTTACATCAAAAATAAAAGCAAAATTTTCCATGCTTTTAAGGTACATATGTTCCAAATACATACTGCGAAAACTAAAATATCATTTAATGTATCATTGTATAATGAACCTCTGTAATGAGTTGAACATTTACATAGTTGTTATTATTGGTACCTCCTGGCACTTCTAAAAACTGATCAGCAATTCATATGTGCTCAACATTAATGCTCATATATTTAGGTGTGGCCATAGCCACCAGTAAAATAGCTTTTTTCAGTTCCAAATGCTTCATAATCCCATGCTTTAACACTCAACATAAATTTGACTGCTGCCATGCCGTTGTTGGAAATTAAAATATTGCGGATTGGTTTGTTTTTGCCAAGTGCAAAGCAGAACTCATCGATTTGAGACAAAAGTGCTAAAGTTCTCACTGCATACTTCCCATTTGGAATCCCATTGATGCAGATGCCTTCCCCCATTTTATCTTTGTTATTTCCTAAGACAACTGCAAGAGTGAAGGATAGTAATAGATAAGTCATACTATGACTGACTAAAGGAACATTAAATAACACCATGTTGTGGCCAACTCATCATATACAAATTGATTAAAACCTATGGTCGATCAACTAATGTGTCAATCTCAAATAAACATAAATTTTATCCATAGTTTCCCAAACAAAAAGGTCCAAAAATGAAAGAAAGAAAACAAAGAACAATACAAAAAATAATCATTGCATTTAAACCCTTCTTAAAAAAAGAGTGGATTGCAGCAACAGATGGGTGTTAGCAAGAGGAAGCTTCTCCATCAACCTGTAAATTTTTTACTGCCCAATATGATGATAGAAAACCCTGAAAAAAGAATATCAAGAATATCCAGAGGTGTTAAGGACAAATATGAAAGAGAAGTTTATAGCTAAAGACATGGAGGAGATCCATCAAAAAAGAATAATCTAGAGAAAATCATGGATCTCTTGATCAAGAGAAGTTTTTGGATCTACTTCAAGATCATGAAACTTTTTAGCCCATTTAAATATGACAACTATTCTAAGGAAAGTGAGGAGGATAAGAAGAGCATCATCAAGTTCACACAAAGTGTAGCCATTCGTCTTGGGATGTATCAATTTGACCTAGTTATCCTATGAAATAATAACATCAATGGTAAATGTATTATTTAAACATATAATTGCTACAATTATTGTGGATAAACCTTAGACATTGTATCCTCAAGGGTTAGCTCAAGCGATCATGAGCCAGATATGAGATATCTCCCCCTATAGTTGGGGAGGTCATAGGTTTGACTCTATTAATCCCCTCAGGGCTAGGATACCTGTAATCATGGTTGATGGTTTACAATGTTACACTATTTACCATCCATGAATCATGGGAAAGTACTTGGAGGATTTTTTGTGAGGTTGTTACTTGGAAAAAAAACTTTGGATCACTGCATGGGATACAAATTGATGGTCTTCCCAGCTGACTATGATGTATGTTCTATGGGTCTCACTTTTCATTCAATATTTACAATGGCTCTATTTTAGGCTGTAAGGACCTCATTGTAGATAGTATAATATGGCAGCTAATGGTTTCTTAATCTCTTTATGAACATGGCAGCTCAATTCCCATTCCTACATCCATCCAAACCTGTCATAAATCATAACTTTGGTCATGGTTCCACACAGGACATAATAATATTTTCTTAAAGAGATGAGCAAACAAAGATTATTCTTTTGTATAAAATAGGAAGGCCTAATCAGGAAAATGTGATGAATGAATAAAAATATGTCAATACAAAAACTTGATTATCTGGTAAGTTCTTGCCATGTTTGTAGTAGTACAATTTTTCATTTGTTTAAAGGGATTTCAAACCTTGTAAAAAAAATTCTTTCCCAAGTTGTAAACTTTACGTCCATAAAGTATATATTCCTTTATGCAGTTGGTGAGAAGAGAAGACAACTATCAGTATAGAATCAACTATTTTTTATTTTGACTTTGACCTAGTGAGTTTCAAGGCTCAAACACAACTTCATTCTTAATAGGCCTCCATGCTCTTCCCATAGATTGGGAGGTCTGCACTAGCAATTCTGAGAAATCCATGTAGGGTTAAAGTGATATGAGGCATGCTTTAGATCAACCTCTCCATTTTAATCATCCCCATACTTCTCAACATAGAGGATGCATGTTAAAAGCTTATTATGTCATCTTAGCATGCCCTATGGAGGGAGAGGACAGTCCCTAACCATTCTCAACATGGCTCGACTAAGTCAAAATCTAGTTCGGAATCAAGGTGAGAATCAGTATAAGCACACTTGAAAATAAAATTGGTTCCTAGTTCCTAAAATAAGAGCCTATGAATGCAAAGGAAAATGTTTTACCACTCATGTTTGGAAGAACTGCAGCTTATAATGACAAAGTTCATGCTAGCCTTAACAGGAGAGATATAAATGAACATTGTTGAAGATCAAACTTCCTATCTTATATGAGAACGAATAACTATTTAGTTTTTTGACAGAACTTCATTTCTCCTAAGTAATTTCTTTCAAGTTTTCTTTCATAAACATTTACATAAATTTGCCTATGTTTAGAGGAAATATGAGGGAGAACATGTCAAATCAGAACTTTAACTTTTCTCCTTCACCCAAGAATGCTTTCAAGGAATTAAACAACAAAACTAATAGGAATCGAAACATTTCTCCTCTCTGCTAAAATAACTCGGATCAATAACAAGAAAATAGTGACTTTGTAAGATTAAACATCTGATAAACCTGTTTCCTAGGATCCATGCAGAAAAAATGAATCCCCATAATGAAAAGAAAGGAAAAGTTGTGAAGTGAATGATCAGACAATCCAGAGGGGTCAATTGTAGACTTGATAAAAATTTGACTCAAAAGATGGGGGTGGACCTCAGTGACCAAATCCATCATGATGGTAATAGAGCCTTCAGACATAATAAGCATACCCTTACCTTGTATAGTCGTGCACCAACAACCTACTATTCACAATTATGCAATGTGAACTAATCTTCGTTTTGCAAAGCTCTTCTAAACAAAGAATCGCATTGATGGGTAAATTCTTCTTTGGCATCACATCCTCTATGGTGAGTTTAGAAAAAAGGGTATGTGAGAATAGAAACTGTCATCACTGGTCAACAATTGTCACTCAATTACAATTTTAGAATGAACCCACTTCACCCTGCAATGCTGACATCCACATACATTGTCATGACAAATAAGAGGATCCAATTCATTTATATGACAAAAATCCCAATTTATACAACCATTGAGTCATGTGACTACATCTTTGGTTCAGTACAATGGAGTCATAGCTAAGGAGACTGTTGAATATCGATTGGTGAATGACACTGTGACAGGGTGTTAAAGAGTTGCCATACATGTCAACATCCAATTGAATCATGGGACTTGTCGATCACAGTCATCGTTGAGGGCTAACAAGTGCCCAAAGCTCTAATAAGTGGTGGTTATCTTTCAATCCCAAAGCTCAGTTGGGTAATCACTCAGCTATGTGGAACATATCCCCCAATAAATAAAAGAATTAAAATGCATTTTTCATCATAGAATAAACACAGTATACCTTACCTCCAATAATTCTATGCAGTGGCTCTCCAACATGCCTCCTCCAACACTTCTATGCACCAGAGAAACCCACCACAAACCCATGACTAGAAAAAGGTGAAAAAATGCCCTCATTATCCATAAAACAAGATGGTGAAAACCTAAGGACCAATGCTGCTACACACCAAAAAAAATGCCCTTGTTTTCAAGAAAACATGATGGTGAAGACCCAAGGACCAACACTACTACGCACCAGAAAAAATGCCCTTGTTTTCCAGAAAACATGATGGAGAAAACCCAAGGACCAACACTGCTATGATTTGAAAAGAATCCCTCATTATTCAGCTAGAAAACATGATGGAGAAAACCCAAGGACCAATACTACTACAATTTGAAAAACCTCCCTTGTTATCCAAAAAACAGATAGAGAAAGCATAGAAAAACAATGGAGAAAACCACAGGAAAACCCTATGCAGCATACGCAGGGTGCACGCAGGCTTATGGTGGAGCACTGGTGAAGGGTACAAGCATGATTGTGGAATAAAATATCCCCCATCATATTGGATATTTATATAGTTGAAAAAACCCTTTTTACCCCTAATATACCACCAATACATTGGCTAGTAATTTTTTATTTTTAATCCCCCCAATATGAACGGATGTGATATCATATTGTTCCCTAGGTGACAACCCCATGCTAAGACACCACTCCACTAATTCAAGTAAATTCTCTATGATGAATCTTAAACCTTACCTCTCTCTAATTTGGGTTGATCCATTTGGGTTAGAGTGGTCCTCATCCTATAAATCCATATTCCATATCCTTGTTGAAGTTAATCTTGAGATTTAGACCATGTGATTTATGCTATCTAACCATGTTGGGAGTGATGATAATATTGAGAGTGTGTTGAGACTTAAAGTGGAGTCCATTTGTTCCCTTTTATTTGATTATATCACCCTACTAGTCCACATTCTCACACAGAAATCTAGGATATGGGAATGGCAAGATAGGTCACATCCCATAGGCACTGGAGACAGACAAGAAAGTAGTAGTGGAAAGAATTTGTCTCTTGAAAGAGGTATTTTTGAGAGTAGAGACTAATAAATACTCTACCCATGGATCTATGGTATTAGCTTTGGCATGACTTTTTCATGCAAAGAAGGCTTGATAATGTCTACGACTGAGAGGAAAGTTGTCTTGCTGCAGCCAGTTTCTTATATTTTAAGATAAGTATTTCTCTTATGTTATGTTTTCATTACATTATTTTATTTGGTATATGTGAAATGATGGATGATTGGTTTTTTGAGTGTTCATGTATTGAATTTCAGGATCTACATGGAGGAAGGAAGAATCTCATGTAGTATTGAATTTGGTTTCTATTCTCGTTACCTTCTTTCTATTCTTCTTCTTCGTAACCAAAAATTGTAATTTTGGCTCTAATTTATTGAGACAGACACAACCATATGATATGGTTAGACCATTTATGCTCATTTATGTTTTTTGATACCTATTCCATTGTGTCTAGAGCATCGTTTCCAGTTAATAACACCTTTTTTTTCATTGAAAAATCTTTTCAGATGACCAAGATATGTTTGTTTTGGTCCAATAGCTTTCCGATGCCAAGATGAGTGCACCTGACATTTTATTGTAAATCATTTGGTTGCATAATTGTTCTTATTTCCATATATGAGGATGAGATATGTATTCTATATGTAAAAATAATTTATGGATGGAGGGTGGCATCCATACGATCTGATTTAAATTAGTGAGAGATGACTGTAGGGGACAGTCATCGGGAGCCGATTTTGAGGGTAGTAGTTGCAACCATTGTTCTTGTATTATATGGTTTCGGTGTGGATGTATATTGCATCCTATGTATGCTCCATGATATGTGGTTTTATTTACTTTTTATTCTCACTAAAAACACACACATAATAACACCAAAAAAGTAGATTAATTTTCAAATAATCAATGACATAAATACTTGGCTATGGTTTCTTCCCACTTTGTTGGAGGTAATTGACTGTCCTTTGAGCATATTCATTTCCTATATTAGACTATTTCCCTTGGGCATGGATGACCCTAAATCAACCTACCTAGGTTGAAAATAACTTTTCTCATGGCTTTGCAAGTTCTTGAGCTTCTGTTCCAAAAACCACATTGTTTTCTTTAGATCTTTATTCACCCATCGAACCAAGTATCCTTTATTCTTATGACTTATACACCTATTGAATTCATGTTTGTTGAGAAATTATGTGACTTTATCCCTCGAATGAGCTGGTATTTTCTTCAGTAAGGAGATAATATATTTTCCCTCACTCATCAACCATTCTTCAAACTTGGATAGCTCTAAAACATTGAATGTTGGAAAACTTCCTAAAGACTCAGTATAGAAGAGATACAATTGGTATCTTCATCACGTTCTAATTAAAAGTCTCATAATCTCATCGGGTTACTTCTTTCCACTTGAAATCACCCTTATTCATGCATGTTGTCAATGGTGCACATACTTGAATGAAATCTCAGATGAACTTGCGATAAAAGATAACATGTCTATGGAAAATCCTTACATTTGTGGCATTCATTGCCTCTATCCATTCTAGAATTACTCTTATTTTCTTCGGGTCCATTCTCAATCCTTGTATTTAAATAAAAAATCCTACATAGACTAATTCCTTTTGCATGAAGAAGCACTTCTGTAGGTTCACCAACAACTTCTCTTGACTTGGCCTCTGCAGGACTTGTCAAATACATGACAAGTGTTCCTCTCTTGTCTGGCTGAAAATCAGTATGTCCTCGAGGTACACAAGGACAAATTTTCCAAAAAATGGTTTCAACATTTCATTCATCAATCTCACGAAAATGATGGGTACATTGGTTAGACCAAATAGCATTACCAACCACTCATACAATCTTTCCTTCATCTTGAAGGCTATATTCCATTCATCACCTTCCCTTATATGGATATGGTGGTATCCACTTTTTAGGTTGATATACATTAGTCCACTCAAAAATTCGATTAAATCATTCATATGTTGATGTATTTGTAACTTTGGAATGTATTCACTTGTATATTTCATGTATTGTACCTCGATGTTTATTTCGGGAAGTATCTGTAATGTAATTGAGTCATGTCATACCCCAATGTTCCTATTGGGAGGTTCTATAATGTAAGAAAGTAATGTCAAGTCATTGTCGATAACCCTCCTATTGTTCAAGGGTTAAAATCCCTGTAGTTGCGGGGCCCTAGGGTTATTAGACTCTCATAGAGAAGTCGGCCCTAGTGAGTCATTTTCAAGTCAAGAATTAGCATGAATAGAGAGTAAGCCTCTCTATTTATCACACACTTACTCACACTCAGCTGTATCGCATAGCTGAGGAAGAAGAAGTTGATGGGGCTAGAGAGAAAGAGGCTACTACTATTGGGATATAATCTTACTATTTTAGGGCTTTGATGTTGGTGCTAATTCTATCTCCGAGGAAGTTGTGGGGTTTTCTCCTTTGTGGTTTCCCTGAGGAAAATATTTGTGTTCATTGTCTTATGTGTTTGATTGTTTTTCTTGTTATTCTCTCTGTTAAGATCCTAAGTTAATGCTAGATTAAATGATAAAAATCTAACATGGTATCAGAGCTAACCTGAGAAGAAGACACCATACAGCTGCAGAAACTAGGGATTCCTAATTTTTGGATCTCTCTACACATATTTTCATCAAAATAAGGTTGGGATGACTCTCCTCCCCAGGGCACATGTTTATGTTGAAGCAGAATCTGATTCTGAGCATTTTTAGTTTTTGACCTGACACTACTGCCGAAAATTAGGGCTCTCCACAAAAGTGAAATTTTTGAGTGATCCCAGGCCTTGATTGTTCTCCTCCTCAAAATCAAAGTTTAGAGATCAATATCAAAGTTTTTAGTTGGATATAAATCCAGGAAAGTCAAACCCTAATCTACTTTTAAACCAGTACTGCAGAAATTCAGCTCCAAATTCAAATCCGACACCTTAACCTGGTAAGATATAAATCTTTTGTATTTCCATTTGAGATTCTAAGTTAAGATGTATCATCATACCAATATTGATGAAAATCTTGAGCGAGATGATAACTTCTGATCCTAGAAGTATAGGATCTCCCTGGTCCTGGAAGAAAATGAGTTGGATTCCTACATCAATGAGGTGATTCCAGTTCCAAAGGGAGATGAGGCTAAGGCCTTACAAAAGAAGAAGTTGGTTATGGATAAGAATATTATTGCTAATTCAATCAAGGATCACCTCATACTAGAAGTGTTTTCCCTAAAGATACCTAAAGCTATGTTTGATGCCCTAACCAAATTGTTTGAAGGAAAGAACATAAACTGGAAGCTGACCTTGAGGAACCAGTTGAAGAATGTGAAGATCTAGAATGTGGAGACCATATAGTTATCCTTCATAAGGGTATCCTAGATCAAAGAATAGCTAGAAGCAGTAGATGAAGAAGTGGAGAATGTAGAGATTGTGATGACCACCTTGAATGGTCTTCCTAGGACATGGGACTCATTCATTCAAGTGATCTTTGCCAGAAATAAGTTAGTCAAGTTCAGCAGACTATGGGAAGAAAGCTCTCAAGAAGAAGCTCGGATAGCAGCTTGAGAAGAAAAGATGGGAAGTTAAGATCAAGCTCTCACAGTATAATCCAAGAAAACTAGATCTAGCCACAACAGAGGTAAGCACTCTCACTAAAGGAGTAACCTTAGAAATCCTAGAGATATGTCTAAGTACATTTTCTATACATGCGATGAAATAGGAAACTTTGCTAGAGATTGTCCTAGAAACAAAATTAGCTCTCACAAGAAGAAGGGAAACAAGAGAAGACATCATGCTCATGCTCTAGAGGATGATGAACCTTCCACAAAGAGAACCAAATAAGATAGTGATGATTCTTCAAGTGATGAAGAATATGTTTTGTTCTCTGATCTTACCGGAACTATCACACATGGAAACAATGATTGGCTTATAGACAGTGGTGCTTCCAAACATATGAAAAGATTCAAGGAATCCTTTATGAAACTGTTTGAACATGAATTACCTCACAAGGTGAAACTTGGAGATGACTACTAGTATCTAATGAAAGGTAGTGGTGAATCCTCATACAAGATAGACTCTAGAAAGTCTATCAAGATGAAAGATGTATTGTTTGTACCTAGACTAAAGAAGAACCTCCTCTCCATATCTACATTGGATGAAAAAGGAATGAGGGTTGCATTTGTAGATGTTCAAGTACTCATGTGGCCAAAGGGAAAGTCTTTAATGATGCAGTAGTGATTGGGGAACAAGAAGGAGGACTATAAAAATTGAAGGGCCAACTAGAACAAGCATTGGTTCATGAATTGGTAGAACCAAATGAGATTTGGCATGGAAGGCTTGCACATGTGCATTACAGAGCACTACCACTTGCAAGTAAAGTTGTTGAAGGTCTCCCAGAAATCAAGACGAAACATGAAGGTGTATGCAAAGTATGTGCAAAAGGGAAGAACAAAAAGAAGACATTTCCAAGTAGCGAGAGAAAGGCAAAATGAATGTTGGAAATCATCCACTCCAATGTATGCGGTCCAATGCCATCAAGTTCACTAAGCGGGTATGCATACTATGTTTATTTTATTGATGATTTTTCTAGAAATACATTGATATACTTTATGAAGAACAAAGATGAAGTATTCAGCAAGTTCAAGGAATTCAAAGCCTTGATTGAGAACCACACTAAAAACAAGATCAAGATCTTTCTATTAGATAATGGCGGAGAATTCACATCAAAAAAATTCAAAGAGCTATGCAAAGACTCATGGATTAAAAGGGAGTTATCCAATCCATATAATCCACAATAGAATGGGATTGTAGAAAGAAAGAATAGAATGATCATGGAAGCAGCAATGACCATGCTTCAAGATCAAGATCTTCCCATGCATCTATGGGAAAAAGCTGCCAGAACAATGGTATATGTATAGAACCGTACTCCACACAGAGTACTCGAGAACAAGACACCTGAATAAGTATTCTCTGGAAAGAAACCAAAAGTCAGCCATCTCATAATATTTGGCTGTCCTGTATACATACACATTCTGAAAGAAAAGAGGATGAAGTTAGATCCTTCAGGAAAGAAGGGTATATTTGTGGGATACTCTCAAAGTTTGAAGGCTTACAAAATATAATTCCCAAGATTCAAGAATATTGACATTAGTAGAGATGTAACATTTGATGAATATTCAACCTACATCAAATCCAGGAAGAGACCGGTTGAAGAACCTGAAGAAACAAAAGCACCCAAAATTCATGATACAACCATGAACAATGAAATTAAAGAAGAAAATCGATAATTAGAAGAACCTCAAGAACCTGTGGATCCACCTTAGAAGAAGAATCCTCACAAGAAGAAACCTACTTGGGTATGTGAAATTATCCAAGGTGTAGAAACATATGGAGCTTCAAAAGAAACACATAGAGGAAGGAAGAGAACTAGGTCCTGCTCCAGTTATGTATCCTTGCTATGTGACATTATTGATAAAAAACCGTCCAACTATGAAGAAGTGAAAGAAAGGAAAGAATAGAAGGATGCTATGATCGAAGAGTATCAATCGATCATGAAGAATGATGTTTTGGATGTTGTCCCAAGACTAGAAGGGAAGTCCATTGTAACTTGTCTTGTGGTTTCTCCTAGAAAGAAGGAATAGATTATGAAGAAACTTTTGCACCTATAGCCAAATACACTTCCATCAAATCAGTACTTGCTCTAGCTGCAGTGATGAAATGGAAGATACACCAGTTGGATGTCAAGACTGCTTTCTTGAATGGTGTAGTAGAAGAGGAAGTGTATGTGGATCAACCACTCAGTTTTGAGACACATGACAGGGAGTCTCATGTGTGTATATTGAAGAAATCCCTGTACGGTTTGAAACAGGCACCCAGGACATGGTACGATAGAATTGATGGCTTTCTATACATTTTAGGATTTACCAAGAGTAAAGAATATTCCAACCTTTACTACAGGGTTGAAGATGGTAACCCAGTGATACTCCTACTATATGTAGATGATCTGTTTGTAACAGGTATGGATGGGTTGATTGCTGAAATGAAGAGGAAGATTCCTGCTGAGTTTAAAATGAAACACTTGGGTATGATGCATTATTTTCTAGGAATGGAGGTGTGGCAGAGTACAGATGGAATCTTCCTCAAACATGGAAAGTATGCAGTATAGATCTTGAAGAGGTTTGGGATGATGTAATGTAAGGCCATAACCACACCTATGGCATCGAAACTAAAGCTATTGAGTGATGCTTCATCAGAAGTAGTTGGTGCTATGATGTATCGTCAGATGAGTGGGTCCTTGATGAAGTTGATGAACACGAGACCATATATTTTCTTTGTTGTGAACACCTTGAGCCAGTTCCTGACAGATCCGAGACAAGTTCACTTGATTGGTGAAAAGCATATTTTGAGGTACCTAAAGGGTAGAGTTGATTATGGGCTCAAGTACGAAGCAAATCAAAAGATTAACTTGGAGGGTTATGTTGATTCAGATTGGGTAGGCATTTCCATAAATAGGAAGAGCACTTTAGGATGCTGCTTCAGTATACGATTAGGTGTAATATATTGGTTTAGCAGGAAGCAGTCCTATGTGGCACTGAGTATAGATGAATTAGAGTATGTCGTAGCTTGTTCAGCTAGTTGTGAGGCAGTGTGGCTGAGAAAAATACAGTCTAATTTATTTTATCTCTAGTTGAATGCTACTTGTATATATTGTGACAACTAGAGTTGTGTGAAGTTGTCGGAGAACCCGGTCTTCCATGACAAGTTGAAGCATATCGAGATCAAGTATCACTATATCAGGGATATGGAGTAGAGAGGAGCATTGAAGCTCCAGTATGTTGCGATGGATGAACATATAGCTGATGTGTTGATGAATCTATTGGCTAGAGTGAAGTTTGAATACTTCAGGGAGAAGCTTGGTGTTCTCCAGATCGAGGTTCCCTCCAAGGGAAAATGATGAGACCTAGCGCCATTATGACATGGTGAGAGGATTAGGTTCCTTCCATGGTGAGAGGATTGGTTCCTTCCATGTCAGATGTAAGTGCTGAGCCATTCTGATGTGACTATAGGATCGATTCCTCCATGGTCAAATTTAAGTGTCGAATGCCATTCTTGGAATGGAGGCATCTGGTTAGTTTCTAGGAATACTCAGTCTAGGACTGATGGCCATTTTGATATGACTGAGGGATGTAGTATCACATGATCAGATATAAGTGCAAGGCCATTATAATGTGATTGAGGGATGTGTTCCCACTTGATCAGATATAAGGGATAATTCCATTCTCTGGGAGAATGAAGGCACCTAGTTAGTTACCAGGAATCCTTAGTCTAGGTCTGAGAGCCATTATGATGCAGTGTGTTCACACATGGTCAAATGTAAGTGCATAGCCCTTGTGATGCATTGTTTTTGCAGATGGTTGGATTTAAGTGCAGAGCCCCTCTGATGCGGTGTGCTTGCACATGGTTGGATATAAGTGCTGAGCTATTCTAGCGTGATGTGTTTACACATGGTCAGATGTGAGTGCTGGGCCTTTCTGATAAGATGAGTTCATATGTGAGTGCTGGGAATTCCTTTCAGACAATATGAGGTCAGATGTAAGAGTTGGGTAGGACATTCTGAGTTAGGGTCAGATATAAGCGCTGAAGTTCTACATGAAGTCTAGGCCTACAACTAGCATGAAAAATGGCTAGCTCTATAGAACTTCCTGTGATGATAAAAATCAAGAGATAGCACCATTCTGAGATAGCACTGATGATGATGATCCAGATCAAGTGATGATCTAGATGTGATGATGATCCATACTTGATGATGATCTAGATCAAGTGATGATCCAGATCAAGTGATGATCCAAATTTGATGATGATATAGTGATGATGATCTAGAAGTAATGATCTAGTAGTGGTGATCCATATCAAGTGATGATCTAGATCCTGTGATGAAGAAGAATTGAAGAGGAAGAATACTTGAAGACAAAGATGACTTGAAGAAGACTTGAAGATGAAGACAACTTGAAGATGAAGATGATGAGATGATCTAGTCGATACAGAGAAGAAGACCGGCGTTGAAAATCGTGTCGAAAGAATACCTTCCTAGTTAAGAGGGAGTGTTGATGTATTTGTAACTTCAGAATGTATTCACTTGTATATTTCATGTATTGTAACCCGATATTTATTTTGGGAAGTATCTGTAACATAATTGAGTCATGTCATACCTTGATGTTCCTATCAAGAGGTTCTATAATGTAAGCAATTCATGTCAAGTCATTGTGGGTAACCCTCCTATTGTTCAAGGGTTAAAGTCCTTGCAGTTGTAGGGCCCTAAGGTTAATAGACTCTCCTAGGGAAGTTGGCCCTAGTGAGTCATTGTTAAGTCATGAATTAGTATAAATAGAGAGTGATCCTCTCTATTTATCACACACTCAGTCACACTCAGTTGTAGCACATATCTGAAGAAGAAGAAGTTACTGGGGCTAGAGAGAAAGAGGCTACTGCTGTTGGGATATCTGTTGGGCAATAGGGCAGACCCGGGTTTGATCCTTTTATGTCGCACCAACAAAATACCCACAGTGTTGGCCCTTTCGGCAACAACCTACGCGCAGGTTGCAGTCTCACCTGAAACAGCTATGGGGTGCCGCAGAATCAGGTTTCTGCAAGCAGAGAGGGATATTACTGTACCTTAGCCTTTAATAAACTGATTAATCAATGATTACGTAGCTTTATCATTCACTCATATACAACTTCGCAGATAGATAAACAACCATGATTTGCTTAACCCACTATAGGGAATTCACAGCGAAGCTTGTTATTAGCGGTGATCTAATTTATCAAATGTATACAGTTATTAATGCATAAAAGATAACAGAAAGAGAAACAACACAAGAAACCACAACACCAAATATAACGTGGTTCACCCCCAGTGTAGGGGCTACGTCCACCAAACTGTGTTTTATTCAACTTGCTACAAAACCACAGTTTGATCTGCGCACTCAGCTGCAGATTCCTTTAGTCCTTAAAAGCCGTGCACACAGTAGCAGGCCTCTGCACACACATCTGCAGATCTTTCCTTAATCTTCTTACAAAAACCCTCTGCGCACACAGCTGCAGAGGTTGTCCATGCACACAGCTGGGACTTAACCTTTCCTTACACAATCAGCCTTAGCTTCGCCTTTCTTTCTTTACATAAAAAAGCCTAAATTTTCTTATTTACAAAAATGCCTATTTATACATCACGCTATTACAAAACCATGGCTTCAAACCATGGGCACCCAAAACCCTAAACCCTGGATTTAAACCATGGTTTTATTACAAAAAGGGGCTTTGACTTACCCCGACACCCCTAAGACTGTTTTGACCCATAACTCCGCTTACAAACTTCCTCAACAACCGCGGAGTTACCAAAACTAATGATCCTTAGATTACACGTCCCAAAAATATCATCTTACTATTTTGGGGCTTTTCTATTGGTGTTGATTCTATCTCTGAGGAAGTTACATGGTTTTCTCCTTTATGGTTCCCCCGAGGAAAATATTTGTGTTCATTGTCTTATGTGTTTGATTGTTTTGCTTGTTATTCTCTAAGTTAAGATCCTAAGTTAATGCTATCTTAAATGATAAAAATATAAAACCATCCTAGGAAATGGGAATCTATACTTGATCATTATCTGGTTGATAGCCACCCAATAATAGGTTATATGCATCAATCAAAACTACATCACACAACACATTGTCATGCAACCCTCCAATATTGAAATTGATTAGACATTGTTGTGTCACCATGGCATGGTGACCCTTTTGTAACCATGACACCTTATATGCATTTGGGTGCAGTTGCAATTTTAGCCCTAACTTGTCGATCACCTACGTCAAGACCATATTCTATGTGCATGTCTAGATTCTATATGTATGACCAAATGGTCATAAAACATATCTCTAGAATCTTCACCTTAATTTGCAATATGGTATTCCTCTATGTCAGTTCCTTCTCCTCCTATTGTGTAAATTGCAACAACTTTCACTGGAATGTTAGGTTTCAACCTTTCTCTGACATGATTTCTCTCAAACTTTCCTTCATAGTCGAACCGACTTCATCATCCCTTCGACTCCTAGTATCATATAGACCTATGGTATGAAAATTATCTGGGAACTCATATGCCTTATGTCCTATTTCTTAACACTTGTAGCAGACAACCTTAGATTGGTATATACATTTTCCTCTAAAATATCCTATACAATCATTGCCACCTCGACTCTTAGAGTTATCACCTCCTCATAGGTATTCAAGATTATCATCTTTGGTCATGATTTCATCTTGTTGATCATATTGGCTATCTTCCTTCCTCTCCCAATTGGTATATCCTATGGTGGAAGAATATTTCTAACTTCGAGCAGTCAAATTCCTTCTGCTCACCGAAGTTTTCCTTGACAACTTCTCTTCTTGTCTTCAGAGCTAGCTTACAAGAATCTTTGACTGTCCAAAATTTTAATAGGATTAGTTCATCATGTATGGAATAATTCAACCCATTAACATATCTAGAGACTACCAATTCTCCTCCATGAGTCTATGCTGACCGGATTGATAGTCAATAGAACTCTTCCATGAATTCCTTCATTGCCGACTCCTTCTATGTTAGGTTTTGTAACTTCCTGAACAAAGATATCATGTAGTCGGTGGGAAGGAATTTTTCCTTCAAATTGGAGACCATCCTATCCCAAGTATTTATCTTCTACTTTCCATTATTCACTTTTTCTTCCTATATTTTATCCCACCACAATGAGGCATGACCTTTCATCTTTAGACATGAAACCTTTACCTTTTTAGTGTCTTATGTTTGCTCTATGTCAAAATGATTTTCCATATCTCTGACCCAGTCTATAAATCCTTTGGGTTCAAATTTCCTGAGTAGGTAGGCACATCCGTCTTATCCTTACCTCTCATCTTTGACAAGGATTTTAATATTCCATCCTTTATCTCATACAAATCCTCTTCTTCAGTCTTCTTGATCCTCTCTATCCTTGGCTTCCTCGTCCCTATGGTATAGGCTCTCTACAACATATCCTCATTGTTATGCCTATTTCATGGTTTCTAGTTTATTCTTAAACATCCTCATCATTTGGACACATTATTCGAAGGTTTCATGGTGTTAAAACTCAAATTTTCCTTGGGATGTATCAAGGAAACCCCGAGGTAACCACAAAACCAACTTTAGATTGCATTCTGACCTTATACAATTAGAGAGGGATCTCCCAATAACAATAAAGATTTCACACTCAAAATATTCAATAATAATGCTCAGAAGGTTAGATTTATGATAAGAACAAGTTTGTTTTTATAACAATTGGGTAGGACAGACTTGAAAAGAGACCATTGGGAAATGGGGTCAATAAAAATATGTTTGTTTCAGCTAAAAGAGATTAGGGTTTTAAAATAAAAATGACAAAGGAAAGGTAGACACCATTTCCTCAAACTTTAGGCATTGCGTGATGGTAGTAGACAAAGGAAAATGATCCATTAAAACATAACATATAACAAGTATGAATTATGTAATAACTTTAGAATAAGAGATTTAAAAAATGTTTGAATATGATAAACTAGAGAATCAAATGATGAATTATAGTACACATAACTCTTACTCAAACATGAAATAAAATACATAATGGAGTGGGAAACTGAAAATACAATCACCTAAAAAAATTACTTACTAAGAAAACGACAACACACAAATATCTTCCTTGTAAGTTTACAAAATTTCCTCTCTGCAACTTTATTGATATCCAGAAATTAACAATACCCAATAGTTATAGTGAAAGACCTAACTCCTCATGAGATTCGAACCCCTATTTTTTCTATTACATATGAATTTATAGAAAAAACTACATCTTCCCAGTATTCCTAAGAGATTATGAGTCATCCTAACCTCTAATTTCTAAAAATAAAAACAACTATTAGAATGTTGGAAGATACATAACTAATTACTACATTATAGGAATCAATTTGATAATAATTAATTAAAATCTAGAACTGCTACTTTGACAGGTTATGAATTCTTGAGGATAATCCCGTTGTCGTCAGCCAACTGTAATTTTCCACTTCTTTAGTTGATATTTGATACTATCAAACCTGTAGATTCTATTTATCCTTTAAATGTTGTGTTTGATAAATTATTTATAAATAACTCCTCCCTCCACATCTTTTACATAGTGTACTTCATCACGTATAACCCATTCAATATCACGCATAATGTCTTTTCTTTTGTAAAATATGGACCCTATTATTTCTACTATCATAATAAGGTAAGAGAAGCTCACAACACCATTCGAAAATAACCATATAAAATGTATTACTGAAAACATAGTACTTATGGTTACCAAAATCCTTTAAGGGAGATGTTTATACAGGACACATGCAATGTTTGAAAACCAATGCAAAGGCATATCCAACAACCACTATTGTTTCAAGATATGTAAGAGAACACTAATACATTTGGGTGGATTTTTCCATGAAATATTTCCATTTTTTGAACATTTGTGGATTAATACTTCATTTGTTTTAATCATGGAGGAAAAACCATGGCAATATTGATGTTTTTAATTTTTGAGGAACTTTCATTGCTATATCGTTGATATATTGCTATCTTTGCACACCCACCAAAGCAATGTTTTCATTTTTAACGCTCACACACCCAATTTTATCATTCATGCACACGCTTCTTCTTATTACTACCACACTAGTAGAAGGATTATAAAACCTTGTTCAAATTAGACTCATAAATATCAAGATTGTCCATTAAATAGAGAATTCTGGTGAAGCACCGAAAGACATAAGCCGCTTTTTCCAATGAACCACCAATTAATAGCATTACACAAATAGATGTGGCTAATGCAATAAGTATAAAAATGGTATCTTGTTTAGATGGTTTTCTTTTAGAAACCATGAAAACATAGCCATGATTGCAGTCCCCACTAAAGAAATTGTGTCCTTCCTTATGAATTAATAGCATCTGTGCATATTCGCTTAAGTAGTTCCCCAGCTTTCAATGGCTCTTGGTTGTTTACATGTGGGTCAACTCATGCATTTTCAACACATTTTCTATAGTTGCAACAAGGTTCTTGGTGATTGATTAAGCACAAATTGAGCCTGTTTTAATTTATCAACCATATCCAAAAATAGAGAGATCTGTCATACTCTGTAACAATCATCTGGCCATAAATTATTAAAAGGTAAGCATGCATCCTTTTTGGGGGGATACAAACTAACATTGAGGATCAAAATAACAGCTGTATTCTTTAGGTCATGTACCTTATGAACGAATTTAACAACCCTGAAACTCCCTCCTTTTATTTAAACTAGAGTATAACCCCAGTGCTCCACTAAGCTATTTTTCATTGACACAGTGTTAATCACTTTCCACAGTAGAAGGAAACTTTCATTTGGACCATTTGGTCCACCTAGTGTTCCAATTCCCAAACTATCAAGGTCTCCTTGTGAGTAAATCAAATTCCATTGTACAACACTTGTTGGCATCAATGAAAACTTCAATTTGTTATACACAATGCTCACTGAGAGGGTGGGGGGGGGGGGGGG
>LPNX010784649.1:125292-136483 GCA_001517045.1 Pseudotsuga menziesii
TACATTGTGGTAGGGATCTACCCATGTTCGTCATGGAACAGAACACGTGTCCTCTACTTCAGAGATAAAAATAAGCTTCCACCTTCATGTGGTTGGCCCTGTTCAGTACATAATATAAAACTGTTCTTGAAATAGAGAGGATATCAATAAGGTATAAATACTCTTTTATTACTATGTATTAAATATGGTTGTAAATTTTTAAATGCATGTCTACTTATTAAAAAATTGTTAATAAATTTAACATTTCACGATTCATTGATTTCTACAAGACTTTGTAGTAGGATTTAAATGACTGTTTATTTTCTTATATATTATTTACTCATATAAAAATTATGTCTTTGATGATTTATACAGGTCTTGGTGATGGAAATGCATCTCATGGACAACTCTTATCAAGTTTTATGGGCAAATGGATCTGGAGAAAGGACATTGATAAGGTAAGGGTTTTGACGTGTTCTTTATCCTTAATGTGTTTTTCTTTATCCTTAAATTCTATTTCATTATATTAAGATACAAGAGATACAACCAATAGTAAATAACTAATTTTAGACTATCATCCAAACTAGGAGACAACCTTCTACATAAAACAAAAATGCTTCTTAGTAACATAGAAAAATAGAAGAAAAATCACTTAGAAGAAATTAGGCTTTTTCGTCCCTTCTTCCTATAATTTAGGCATGATGAAACCCTAGATTAAGAAATTTTAATTTTTCAAACCCTAATTGTTGATCTATCTTTCAAAATTAAATTTTCTGAGTTGTATACTTGTAAATATTATTGTTAGGTTATTTTTGTTTCTCTTAGGTTTTAGACTTAATTTTTATATGTTTTTGTAACTTTTATTTTATCAAAAAAGAAAGCCCTAAAAACGCAGACCTACTTCTAACACAATCCGAGCCCTCTCCTTTATCAAACACATGGATTCAATATTTATTGCAGACATCGTATGCCCTATATTCCTTCTCTGCACACTCAAAATAGAAAACAAGTTAGTATTTCAAACTATTTAGATGGTGGTGTATTTTGTAAATTATATCTTATTGATTTGATTAGTTTTCTTCCCTATTCGCATTAGTTTTCTGGGTAAATGTAAGTCTGATTTTTTACTAAGATCTAGAACCTTACATCTCTTAATACACAGTGATATAATTCTGACATTATTTTACTGAGTATTGTTTTGGATTCTCTTAGTACTAATTAGTGCTATTGAGAGCTGGGTGATGGTAAGGGACTTGATGATTTTATATTTCAAAGCTTACATACAGGTTCAAGTGAATGATAATAACATTATGGTTAGCTTGGCACTAAATCTTCATTAAGTTAGTATTTTATATCTATGCTATCACATTCATAGATCTGGAAATCATATGCTCAATGGCACTTTATATGATTAACACTAGTTATTGGTTGCACTATTTTACATGTTCTGATTACTGTGCTGATAAAATTTCAGTTTTTGCATGGCACATATGTGGACCATAAATTCATATGTCCATATATTCAAAGGTAGCAAATAAAGTGATGTTATTACATGAGGAGTGTCTCCAAGGAAATTATGATATGGTTTCTAAACTATGAATTGCATGCTCAACTGTGCAACCTACTTCTCAGTGCCAAAAGGAAATTTATGATGAATTCGTTGCTACATGAGATCATTCCTAGTAATAGAATAGAAATAAGTTGTCAATTTTTTGTTGACTAACATGTCTCTTTCCCATCATGTACTTAGGGGACTTTTTTTATCTTATGGGAATATTTGATACTAAGTTGACCAATTTTGGCCATGCTTGAGGTTGTTGCATAAGAAGTATCAACTTTTCATATTCACCTCTTCCAATAATGAGAACAATCAAAACAAATTACCACCAGTTGGCACTACAAATATCCTACACAGATTTTCTAGCTGACAACTACTCTTTTTCCCTAGGGGTTCAGTTATTTTTTTATTATTTATTTATTTTTCAATAAAGATGAATTCAATGCACCTTATGTTTTTGGTAGTATGATGAATTATCACTAGTAGCTCTTCACATGTAGTAGAGAAAATGATGATATTTCATGAGAAGCGTCTACAAGGAAATTATGATATGGTTTCTAAACTACAAATTGCATGCTCAACTATGCAACCTACTTTTGATCAATGCCAAAAGGTGATCTATGATGAATTTTTTGTTATATGAGATCATGCTTAGTAAAAGAATAGAAATAAGTTGTCAATTTTTTGTTGATTAACATGTCTCTTTCCTATCATGTGATTACTGGATGTTTTTTTCCTTTCGGGCATATTTGGTACTAACTTTGACCAATTTGGCCATGCTTGAGGTGGTTGCATAAGATGGATCAATTTTTCATTTTCATCTCTTCTAGAAATTGTGGGCTTGACCTTCTCTGGCTTCATTTACACCTGTAGGCTTCCTTAGTCTTCAAAGCTTGGGCTCCCTTCATGTTCAGAACATGGGATTCCTTTACTTTATACTTGTGGCTTCAAGCTTCTGTGGGTATCTAGAGGGATCTACGGGATTCATCCAAGCTCCGTGGGGATCATTCCAAGCCCTTGTGGGATATTTAAGCCCCAGTGGGATTAACCTAATTTTGGATCACAATAAGTTGATCCGAGCCAAGTGGTGCCTAAGTCTTTTATTGATGGTATTTTTTATAGAGGTACCCCCCTACCTTATCATAGAAATTAGCTCTCAGTGGTGCATAGAATATCATTTAATTAATGTTTATACGATCCATGTGGTGCTTACAATGTATTTTATTGATGATATTTTTATAGATGTACCCTCCTACCTTGTCATAGAATCTGCTCTAAGAGGTGCCACTTTAGCCTCTAATTATGTATTTTAGCCAATTATTATGAATTTGTGCATCCTAATGGGAAAATAGTTTTTGAGGGAATAATTAGGATGCTTAGGGACACTTTGGGTAATTTTGGGAACTTTTTAAATCATTATACCTTATTTTTTAGAGACGGTTAACACTTTTTGACCTCCCCCCTGAACTTCCCATTTATTTTTTTCCCTTTTACTTCAGCATGTTTTTTCCCATATCTTACTTTTTTGATATATTTATTTTCTATAAATCACCTTTCCTATGTTATATTTTATCCATTTCTTTGTCCTTAAAATATAGTATGTATTTTTTCACAAGCACTTATTGAAGATCCAAAACTGTGGAAAGGAAGTTGCCTTTCCACGGTTTTTAATTTTTTTTTTTAAACCTCTAGGTTTCATCGCAATATTGATGAACTTTCATCATGGGTATTGTAAAACCATTGAAACCCTTGGTGTCTTTCCATGAATACCATCGCTATAGTGATGCGGTTTCATGGAAAAATTACCATTTAGCTTGCAGATTTCATTGATAGAGATTGGTTTTCCACGATTTTGCATGGAAGAAATTTCTATTCAAATTCCAAAATTCATCGATAGAGAGACAAACATTCGTCGAAAGTGTTCCATGGTTTTACGTGGAAACAAAATTTTTCCTACCATTTTTTTGCCATATTTTTGTCATTATAGGGATGACAACTTTGTCGATAGAGCGACAAAACGTAGAAAATGAATGAAAAAAAAACAATTTCAAGGCCATCGTATATAAGACACATGGCGATCATTTTTCGTCTCTATATCAGTGGCTTATAAATTTCATCAGTATATCCATGAAATAAGTTCCATGAAACATCATGACTGTTATTGTCATAATTGAGACAACGAAAAGTGGAAATAACAACAAAAAAATGTCACAAATTTTCTATTATGTATTAGTGGAAAATACAAAAATTTATTCTACTCTTTAAATGTGATAAATTGTCTCCTTATAAAACTTATCCAGCTAAAAAATAAAATCAAGAACCATATCTTAGATATGTTCTGAAAAATGGTTGACATACTATGTATATATTTTGAAGATGTGACTTGAGGAAAGATAATAATGGTTATGATAAATGGACGCTCTCCTGTTTTCTTCTTTCTATTAGAACGTGAGAACTTTTGATCAAATTGTTGATAACTAGATTCAAAGATTTTAATTTACCCCTAGTAAGTGATCATATTCAAAAAATAAATACTCTGATGTGCTTCAATTTCTCTTTCCTATGAGTCTTTTAAAGAGTGCATTGCAATGGTTCAATGCATTAGCTTCCAAACTAAATGCATGAATCAAAGTCAGCTTCATGAGCATCTCAAATCAATTTAAATCGACAATGGATCCTTGAACAACTTCCTTTCTCTATCCAATTTCATCTATTCCATGTACCTCAAATAAGCCACACCCAAAAACAAATTCAAACAAAATTTACAATGCCACCACAAAGTGAGAACTACAACTTCAATGAGAAGGTCTGGTCAAAATCAATATTGAAATGGGACGATGAAATTGTTGAAAACTAGTGTTTTTGCAGGGTTCTGTCACAATTCCCTTTGATTCTTGAAGTTCAGAGATAAGGTAGCCATTGGAATTAGGACACATGTTATCCAACATAAAATAATATGCAAATGTATCCTCATTCTATATTCTTCTTCGAAGGGATTCTACTAAATGAGTCTTGTCAAAATTTATTTTAATCGCATCCTGAAGAATTTCTTCATCAATATTTTTGCTTGTTGAATTGTGTCAGGCGGGAAAACTACCAAATAGCATGGAAGTTTCTCTTGAAACCATGGATGTTGATGAATCTTTGGAATGGTCATTATTTTCATGGAATTGACAACAAGTATCCTTGGCATCAAATCCATTCCTCTAGATGAAGAATGGATTGGAAGTGTGTATATTCCACCACCATTACACTATATATTAACAATGATACCCATTGTCGACCTCATAAGCGATTTCCACTAGATGAAAAAATTGATTTCAGTTACCACCTTCTCAAATAGTGAAATCAGATTCTGCTCAACCCTCTTATTGTTAACCTCCCCTCAATTTCCTTAGAAGAATGTTTTTAAAGCATGGATCTACATTACCTTTCCAATGGAATAATGTCATATCTATTGATGTATTTGTAAATTTGGAATGTATTCATCTGTATATATTATGTATTGTATCCTGATGTTTATTCTGGGATGTGTCTACAATGTAATTGAGTCATATCATGCCCCAATGTTCTGATCGAGAAGTTTCTATAATGTAAACAAGTCATGTCAAGTCATTGTGGGTAACCCTCCTATTGGTCAAGGGTTAAAGTCCCCATAGTTGTGGGGCCCTAGGGTTATTAGACTATCCTAGAGAAGTCAACCCTAGGTGATTCATTGTAAGTCAGGGCAATAGTCCCCACCATCTAAGTCAAGGTTAACCCTCCTTGTTGAGTAGAGGGTAAAGTCCCCAGAGTTGTGGGGCACTAGGGTTATTAGACACTCCTATAGATGTCAGCTCTAGTAAGTAATTATTAAGGGAGGCCGACATGTTGGAGTGCACTTCAAGTGAATGAAAGAATATAAATAGAGAGTGAGCCTCTCTATTTGTCACACACACACTCACTCATTTGGGCACATGAGTGAGAGAGGAGAATATCTCTCAGTGAGAGAGAGAGAGAGAGAAGCTGTGGATATCATCTTTATGTTTTCGGGTTTTATTGTTGCCTTTGGTGCTCATTCTATCTCTGAGGAAGTTGTGGGGTTTTCTCCTTTATGGTTTCCCCAAGGAAAATTCTTTTATCTCTCTTGTCTCTTGTGTTTTATTATTGTACATGTTATTCTCTTAGTTAAATATCCTAAGATCATAATGCTATCTTAGAAAGATAAAAATCTAACAGTATCAGCATGTGGCATGTGATTTCAAATTTCACTCCGCCCTAACTCTCCCTTTGTTCATGCATGTTGGTTATGTAGAATCCATAGGCTCTGTTAATATTTAATGGTTTTAATATTAACCATTGATCCATGTTATTTTTCAGTGACATAATAAACAATGTCCAAGATATGCATCTATAATTTTTTAATGGCCTCTCTTCCTCCAGATCTCATTTCTGCCATCATCAATGCCACATAACATCAGCACTGATAGTCACCACCTTGTTCATAAGGAGTTAAATTTTCATATCCTTCATCGAAACTTTGCATATTCCTAATCAACATAGCCTTCTAGTTCCTCTTATTTCTTAATGGTCGAGTCAATGAGTTCATCCTCACAATCAACAAGAGGCATTTCATCTGGTTCTTCATCACTGCTACCTGGTATTGGAAATTATTCATTGAGATCCTTTGCAAGTCCATAAGATTTATCGGGTGGGTTTTAAAAGGGAAGAAATATGATTGTTTTCTTCATTACCATCAATTCTACTGGCATGGGTTGCACTAGAAGTGTCATTAAGTGAGAAATTAATACCAAAATTATCAAATTGAATATTAGCAGGATCTTCCTTTCCAATATGTAAAGGTCCATACATAGGGCTCCCAATGCAACCATCACTCCCATAGTTTGAAACATGCTTACCATTACTATCTACTATATCAACTATCCATTAACTAGTGCCCTAATGTGCTTAAAATAGCCTTGTTTATGAATAAGCTTAAACATACCCCTTGAGCTAAGTGAATTTGATGCATAAACATTGTGATACTCTTCATCTACTACCTTGATTTTATTTGTTTCTTGATCATAGAGGTGCTCACCAACTTCCACCTTCTTCAATATTTGTAACTTTAACTTCAAGGTTATCACAAATTGGTGCAAACCTTCGGTATCTGATTCCCATTCCTTTCTCTAACAAATCTAGTTCAATACCCAATGCATAGGTATACTTTGCAGAAACATCTTCCATAAATTTGATCTACCTATTCTTTATATATGTCTTAGACCATTTTTTCATCACAAATGAGTCATTCACACTTATGCAGATAATTTTTGTCAATACCTTTTCCCTTCCATTCTTCCACCTTCTCAACATAACAAGGAACATGTCACATGATGCAAGTGGGAAAGAATGTACCAAGGACGCAAAAGAGAATAATCTTCTTCTCAATGAATAAAAAGAAAAAAAATATATTGCTGGAGCTTAATATCTTAATAGAAGTAAAACAAAATTCCTTCTAGATAGTATAATATGAAATCCATGATTGTCTTGGGAATATCTTGTTCGTCATCATTAGGGAACAATGGGATGAAAGAGCATTAGTTTACTTTAGGTGGCGACGGTGATATAGTTGCATTTCTTGTATTTTGTATGCCAAGCCACTAAAATCATTGTGGTAGTCAATGTCTCAGTTCATTAGATCAGAGGTTTTGAAGCATATTCAATGTTCCATAAAAAATATGAGAAGATTCAAATTGATCTAGACTACTAACAACCTCCCATAACATCCATGTAGAGTGGCTTACTGAGGATTGGACCATCTGCAGAAGGTAAATAATAATATCTTGATATTTTTATTGGTATAGAATGAAGCTCTCATATATGAATTCGATCCCCCATGGGATATTATCTACTAACCACTAAAACATCTTTAAAAAGTGCACAATAACCTATTGAAGCAGCCATTACTAATAGTTGTGTACCCATGCAAGACTCCATGAAAAGCATGCTATGTAGTGATTGAAGGAAATCTACCATCTTGGTTCGTTTCTTATGTTGTGGTTTAAATCTCACCCTTTTATATTGTTTTGCAATGGAAAATTATCCCATATGCGTCAGGTATGAAATTTCCCAAGTGTTTATTTGCGCCAATGATTTCATCACATGTTAAGGTATTAAGCCGACACAATGGCTCTCATGGGCTTCTTTTCCATATGAATTGATACTTGTTCAATGAGCTTTGGTTTCTTTGTTAAATTGACATGTCATTTGCGTTGATGTGTCATGTGATTGGTTGACATATTGAATGGATCTCGGTGTTGAGCTTAGATATTGGCCTTGGCCTGTGTCAGATACTAAATTCTGGGATGTAATTGATCTCCTGTTGTGGAGAAGAATTATCTATTTTGGATCTGTTGTGTAGAATTAATATGACATGACATTTGTTGCCTAAATGTTGTCTTCTTGTTTCCTAATTTCTCTGCTGCAATGTCAATGAGAAGTGTATTGAATTTGTTTATGATAGACTGATGTTGCTTCAATAAATTGATGATGTAATCTATCCCAATTCTATCGCAATTCTGATGAATGATGATGAAGCTTATTAAAGTTGTTTTATGAATAGTACTGATGCGATAAATGAATGATGTGATCTATTAGATCCAAGTTGTTTTATGAATGATCATGTTGTGATAAATGAATGATGTGATATATTATATCTATAGTTGTGAATATGAATTGTGATAACAGTCTTAATTCTGTAATTTGATAGTTATGTTGTCGAAGTCGCAGATGCTAGGTCTTACTTTCTTACTGCTGAAAACTGGGTTTCGATAACTCTACCTTGAACATCTCAAGTGAGACTTCATCCACTATACAGATGTTGCTAGGCAGGGCAAAACCTATCTAGGTCGGTGCTCAGGGAGATTGCATTGTGTTGTAATCTCTAAGATCACATAAAGTTACCAATAATACATACTAAAATACAAAGAATATTTACAGATACAAGAGACAAGAACTGATAAGAAGAACAGATATATTATTCCCAATAGATCATACAAAAACCAAGAACTGAACCACGTTCTTGAGTGGCTCAACAGCCTAATATACAGGTTACAAACAGTTACAATCATAACTACCTGTCGGTTCACCGAACCGACATGACTATTAGTTAACAGACTAACTACTATGTTTACTCAGCCGACCGACGTAGTCGGTCTCTCGACTTAGTCGGCTGATCGACTAAGTCGGTCTTCGTTCCAGTCAACTTATGTCGACTTGCTCCTTCTACATCTCCCCCACAAACAAAACATTTCTTCGTCCCGAAGAAAAGGGGAGGTAAAAAAATATGAGATTAGAAGTAGAAAAAATAGTCTGTAACAGGAGGCTGCTACTGAGGTGGGATGTGCAGGCGAATGGTTGGTCTCTTCTGTACACAGACTTCGACGATTGCTGGTGCTATGATGGCAAGCTGATGTTGAAAGTCTGTCCAGGTTTGCAAGGCTTTCTGAATGTCGATAGTAAGAGTAGTAAGATTTGATAGTACCGACATTTTCTCTGCCATAGCCATCTCTGCAATATTTTCCATGTTGGGTCCCAGCAGCTGATTGTGTTCGTCCGCGGTCGCAAGGAGTCTCTTCATCTGCGGACAGATGTTGTCGACTTTCTCCAAGTTGGGAAGTGCATGCTGAACCCACTGGTGTGCCTCACGTTCCAACTGCTGCAGCTTAGCGTTTTCCATCACTATTTGATCCTCGATTGTCTGCCTCAGTTCTGCCTCAGTCGACTTCCTTCTTTCCAAGGACTGAATGCCTTGTCTGGCCTGCCGCGTCTGATTATAGACCTGCCCATAATGAGTAGGCCATTCTCGGAGTACTTCCTGTGTTACAATGGATTCCTCCATATGGTCTTGTAGAAGTTTGTGAGCCTCCGAGAATGCGGTGTGTTGATTCAGGAGTAGTCGGACAGTTTCTTCTTTTTGCCCGGCCTTAGTCTCGTGGAGGTGGGTCTGTACGGTCGACACCAACCCTTCAAACAGCTGATATGCTCTGTCCAGCGGTCGGTCGGTAGCAGTGTCGATCGGTCCTGGAGCAACAGTCTGTACAAGAGACCTGCATTTGTCGAGAAACTCGACTTCTTGAGTCTCCTTATCTGCTAGCTGTTTCCTTAGTCGGGTCGTCCTCCTCTTCGAATCTTTTGCTAGGGTGTTAAGTAGCTGGCCAACTTCTGAGTCGGTCAACGAGCTTACATCCCGTAAGCTGATCCTTAGCTGATCTGGTCGAGGAAGAGGCTCTGTTGGCTCCTTTGCTGGTTCGGTTGGTTTGTCGGGAGGACCTGCAGAAGTGGAAGGTAGGTCAAAGGTCGAAGGTGTGTGGGTCGGAAGAGTTGGTTCAGTGGTCGGGGGTTTTTCGGTTTGGGGATGTGGTATGTGCACCTCCGGCTGTGGGGATGATGGTGGTCTCGGCTGTGACTCAGGTGGAGGTGGAGGTGGCGGAGATGACGGTGGTGGGGGTGGTGATGGTGCGGAGGAAAGGTATCCGGATCCTGGGGGTGATGGAGAATGGTGTTGGGCACTTTGGCCGGAAGATAGAACGTCTTCTTCCAGTGGGACTTGGTAATCGGTGAAAGTCTGTTCGTGTCCCGCAATGTCACCACTGTCATGCACCCTTGTAAATACAGTTGTCTGGTGGGCGTATGTTTTGTCGCTTGCTTTAAGGGGAGTTGTTGTCTTGATTGTCTGCGCTGTTTTGAACAGGGCAGGCAATGTTGCAAAGAAAGCTCGAAGCTCCTGATCTGAGCTTGCCCTGGCTCTGAGTGCCTCAGGGATGACTCTGGCAATGTCTTCAGGGGGTAAGTCGGCCTGCTGCACTGGTGGTTGCTCTTCGACTATTTTAGTCGGAGATGGACAAGGGGGAGTCGTCACCAAGTCGACCACATCTTCGGACAGTGGTGTTGTTTTGGCCTTCTTCGGCCGACCTTCGGGCGCTCCTGCTTCGACAAACCGTTGAAACTGGGTTTCAACAGTTACCTTATTTGCTCTGGCATCCTCGACAATATCAAGTGCTGAGGCTGCCAATTCGTCCTCGTCATCTGTGGAGTCAGCAAGGACCAGCTTGCGCTTACCTTTGCCGTGCTGTCGTTTTTGCAGTTTAAGGTTCCTTCTGGCAGTGGGGATCTCCTTTGCCAGTTTCTTGAGAACGCTCTTAGACACAGTATACTCAGGATTGTCTTCCTCGACTTCTCCTGTCGGAGTCTGAGCCGGGTCGACCGTCTGAGTAGCCGGGGGAGCTGTTTGTGGTACTGGTTGTTGCGCTGGTGGTGGTGTCTGGTGTTGCTCGGTCGACGGGTCCACGACTGGTGCGGTCGGGTTCTTCACTATTAAGTGCACCCGACCAGGAGTGCCACTTGGAGTATCTTCCGTCACAAAGGTGCTAATGTACAAGTGCAGCTCGTAATCTTCTTCCTTCTCCTGGTCAGTCAGAGGTTCGACTATAGAGAAGTCGACCTGTGTTGCAGTCGCCGGGATTTGAATTTTGGTTCTTGTCTGCCGAGACAACTCCCAAAAGATCTGCTCGACTATGGGGTAGTAGTCGAGGTCCCTGGCGTTAGAATCCTGAGTGTTGGACGACCATACGGATGTATGGTCGAGCTCCAGTTGTATGTGTGAGTCGGCTGGGA
>LPNX010784673.1:0-17254 GCA_001517045.1 Pseudotsuga menziesii
GCTTTTTAGTGGGATTTTCAGGGAAATATGGTAGGCAAATGGACAAATGAGCCATGTAGTGGGATAGATGAGGTAGTTAACCATTTTTGGGTGTTAACAGTGGACCCTTTTGATACTGATGGGATGCAAAGAAGACACATTACAGAGTACTCTGAACAAAGGAAACCCAATGTGGGAATGCTTCCAAACTATTTTTTGTGGGGTGGTGTCTAGGAACACCATTGTGGTACAATCTCGTGGATTTTTGGAGAGCCTGAGAAGGTAAATGCTCGATGGTGCTTTCAATTTTAGAGAGTATGAAAGCACGAAGAAGACTCTAGTGGGGGATATTTTTTGTTGGTAGTCTCCTATGTCCAAAAAAGGATAAAAGTATACAGAGGAGATCTTGCCCATCCTGTAGGGGGTGAGAGACTTCTTTACCGTTGGTAGTCCAATCAAGCGAGAAAAGGTTAAAGCTATAATGACTGGATGGTCATTCAGATACTTTTACGAGCATGAACGAAACCAAGTTTGCTAGACAATATTTTCTTGATGAGACAGCTGGAAAAGAGCTTAACGACAACCGGTGGTGAGCTTTTTCATAAAGTGAGGCCCCTCTTCCCGAGAAAGCATAAAAGTATGCAGAGGGGAACGGTCTTGGCTTGAGTGTGCCAAGGAGGTCCTTTTCATGAAATGGTCTACATGGTCCGTAAAAGGAGGTAAAAAAGACGATGTAGATTCCCTTTCCTATACTTTAGTGAGCGGGAAAGGCAGCAGCTACGATCAGCGACCTTTTCATTGTTTTAAGGAGTCAGAAAAGAGCTTAAACGAAACTCCAATGTGGTCAACCAACTACAGTGGCACATGTTGTGCCCCATGTCGGGACGATGGACAGAGGTTGAAAGGTCATCTACGTAGTATGGATGGAGTAGAAGGATCTCAAACATACCAATACATGCATGGCGGATATAGCAGCAGAGGCTCACGAGTCAGTGTGATAGAGGCACGCAAACTGAGGTGGCTCTCGGCTAGAGGTCAAGAGAGCGTGTGTGTGTGTTGCTGTGGATGAACTTGACTACATGCGATGTGAGTGCAAGTCCGTGGACACTTATATGCCAAATACATGGAAGAAAAATAAAGGGTTTTGTGGACGATGGTGCAGATGTCTGCGTAAGGTGCAGTGAAAGAAAAAAAAACAATTATAAATACAAAAATAAAAGTAAAATTACAATCCTTAATGGGCGGTGGCCCGAAAAATCGCATGAGTTGCGGTTGGGAAGTGTGATACAAGTACAAGTCTGTAGACACTTGCATCGTCATGTCATGGCTTATAAACTGAGGTGACTTCTGGAAAATGGTCCCGAAATTGATTAATTAAACATGAGACGATGGTCTCATAAGGAAATGAAAATTTGATCCCAGAGGTGTGAGAGGTGTCTCGAACAGGTTCTAGGTGACTTTGGATTAGTAGCTGATGGTGCTACCCTTGATTTGTGCTGAAAAATGTTGAAAAACAAGAAAAATAAAATAAAGCAACTCATTGGTGATGTTTAAGCGTAAAATTTCTTGAAGTAGAGCCCATTGCGGGGGTTCTCCAAGAGTTGTCCATCAGAGTCAACGAAGAGCTATGCCCCCTTGCCAAATGAAGGTCATTGGCAAGGCAGGGTGATGGAATCTGGTCTTTTATGGGAAGAAATGATTTCATACCATGGTTTAAAGGGAATGGGGTAAAACCTAAGGCAATTTTACATATATCTACGTCATCGCGTAAGTGGTGCCGGGATAGATCAGGTGGATTTTCCACAGTCGACGAAGCGAAATGGAAACTGGTGCTAGATATCATGAAAGTGGTATTGGTTGTGGATTTTGTGGCCTTGCCCCCAGTCTTTGTTGGAGGAAGAGGGGTAGGCCTGGAGATGGGATGAGTCTTTAATGGACCTAGAGGTAGGTGCCACATCATCTCAATTGGATGGACATGAGTCAATGCATCCTGGGACCTTAGAGGTAGGGTAGGTGGTTCAAGGTACCACACAGGATCTCCCGGTGTGAAATCCTATAGATTGATGGTTGCCAAGGAAAACTTACTCATGATACCGGATGGTGGGAAAAGGAAAAGGAAAAGAAAAAGGAAAAGGATCATGTAAAGTGGGAATGAAACCCATTGTTTCCCTAGTAACTGAGGTTTCGGCCATGGCTGGGGAAACAATAGAAGAGACAAGTCTAATGGACCATCGATGATGGTGGAGACAAGAGGGTCTGCAGAACTGGACATCATGTATATGGACACAGTGTCTAATGAAGGAGGTGGTGGGTGAACTTCTTCGATTAAGGTGATATCAGACTCAAGGGAATGGTGATGAAGGTCAATGAGAGCCATTCAAAATTCGGGCAGGTCTTGGCAATGGTGGGAGTAATGTCCATACAAGCCACAAAGGTTGCAAGCATGATTTGTCCTTAATTCCTTGTTCCTGACTACTGGCGCAGTTGGGAGTTCAACCACTGGGATGTTTTCATTCATATCCATGGCATCCAGATGCACACGAATCACTAGGATTTCAGGGAAATTCTGAGTTGGATGGCCCTGTTTTTCACAGATGGCACAAGGTGGGACTTGTCATGGTTTTGCAGTGGCTTTGGTGTTCTTGCCCCTGGCTATTTTGGGTTGGAGTTGCGTTGGTGCAGTGGTTGTCTTGTGTGGATCGGGTGGAGGGTGAGAGTCAATTGCGATAGGTTTCACTGGGGTTAAAACAACCTGGGGCATTGCTAGTTGAGTTGGTGGATCAAGATACCACACTGAGATCCCCAACATAAATTTGGGTAGGCTTAAGGTGGCCATGACTGGCTTGCTCATGAAACCAGGTAGGGGAAAGAGGAAGGGAATTGTATGGACTGGAGATGAGCCCACATAACTCCCAGCTGGTTGCATGTGGGGGTGAGGTTTGGGTTGTGACTACACGTAATGCTGCTACTATGGGTGATGTTGCGGCTGTGGACGATGTTGTTGTTGTGGTTGGGGCTGCGGCTGCGGTTGCTGTTTGGGTGTAGTGATGCTTGATGAGACCATGCACAAGTTCGCAGTTTTCTTTTGTGTCGATGGTGGTGACACCAATGGGAAAGGATCTATCATGGTGGGATCGGTAAACAACCCAGGGCCCACATTCAATCATGGAGAAGCTGGTTCTTTTCAACCACAGTGTTGGTTGCAGGGATGACGTTAGCATGTGTGGTTTCCCCTTGTGGCTCAATGGTGGTGATGGTAGGGATAACGTTGGCAGGTGTTGTTAACCCTTGTGGATCATGGTAGGTGAGTTGGTCAACTCTCACAACCTTCCCTTTGTGGGGGAACATCATGAGGCGGAAGATAGTTGACGTGATGGCTCGCATGGCGTACATGTAACTCCTTCCGAGGAGGAGGTTGTAGTCCAGTTGAACGTTGATGACTTTGATGTCAATCAGGATTGTCTTCCTAGATAACGTGATGGGGACATGGGAAAGGATTCCTTGGGATTTAGTGGGATGTCCATCATAAGCTTGCAGAGTCATGGAGGACGGTTGCAAAATTGGTGATCCAAGTTTCTACCAAACCAAGGTAGACATGACGCACGTGGATGCCCCCTCATCCACTATGCATCGGTGCACAACCAAATTCTAGACGGACACTGGGATTTGGAAGGCGATAGTGGAGGGCATGAGTGGTTCCCTATTCTCCGTGTCAAAGGTGATCAGCTTGGAGTCGGAGGGGTATACTTCCCCTAGAGAGGCTAGTGAGGCTTTCTGCTACGTTGGGCATGTTTTAAGTACCTCAAGAGTGGACATGGCAGTTGGCATTTGGGCCAAATCATCCACAATTCTATAGCTGACTGCAGCTCTAGTTGTGGCATTATTGGCAATTCTGCATATGGGGGGGTGCGGGAATGGGGGTAACTGAAGAGGAAGGTTGAATATCTTAGATGTGGATGTTGCTGATGAGTCAAGAGGTTCGGTGGTGGTACCGTACTGATTCCATCAATTTTGCAAGTTGACCTCTTCAGTCATCATGGCTAGCAGGTGGTGAACACCTATTTCGGTCATGGGAGGTGCCCCGGGAGTGTTGGGATTGGCTTGGGGAGGGGGAGCGATTGCCACCAATCCTTGGACTGGTAGTGGGTTTTGAAGCACCATGGGAGGAGGTCCTTGTGGTGCTAGGTTGGGTTGGGCTTGATTGGAAACATTGGTAGCCTGTTGGGCCTTATTTTGAATGGCTTGCTTAGTGGGAGCCATGAGGGGACACTAGAATGTGTAATGTCCATAAACACCACAAAGTGTGCATGGTTGGTTTGTGCACAACGGAGCATTGCATCTTGGTGCATTCTATCATGGGGGGTTTTGGGCTAGCTAGTTTACCGTGGCATTGTTGGGAGGGTTCAGTTGTTGACCGCCTCCTTGGGGTTGATTATTGCCTTGGTTGCGGGGCCAGTTATTTCTAGCTTACCCTTGTTGATTGTTGGGGGTAGGCTGGTCGGGATGGTTTTGTTGTGTGAATACTTGTCCCAATAGAGCGGGTGGGGTGGGGGTGGGAGCTTGAACCATTTGCACTGGCAATGCATAGTATATTTGTGGGGGTGGTGGTGCCACAAATGTGGGCATTTGCCCCACATACTACTATGTTGGCCAAGCCATGGCCTGAGCCTACTATGGTGGCATAGGTTGTGTGTAGGAGGTTGTTGCTCTAGACTAGGACATCATTCTTGCATAGTCCGGAGCTTGGTTATGGTAAACAACATTAGTAGTGTTGCTTGGTTGTGGTGTGATGGCAGGTTGTGTCGGTCGAGTCTGTGGCTGTTGGGAGACTGACCCTATGATGTCATCCGCAGCATGGGATGCCCCCAGTGCATCGTGGTAGGAGGTACTCAGATGGGGAGCTTCTAGAATGATAGTGTATAGGTATCCAGACTGAGAGTAGATCAAATCAAATTGCTGAGCCTTCAATATGGCCTCTTCCTCAGATTGGGGACGTTCAAATGCGACGTCCTTTGCGATGGGTGGGAACAAAGTCTTAAGGAACCAATCCAAGAAGATCTTGTCGTTTAGTTGGATTTTGCATAAGCTACGACATCGCCACCACTCATGGATATGGTTAGTTATGTGAGTGGTGGTGCTTTGATGGCAGGATAGAAGGATCTCCACCACCTCATCATATCTGACATGGAGTTGGAAGTACTGTAGGAACATGGAAGATAGGGAGTTGAATTCGGGGTACTTGGATTGTGGAAACTTGATGTACCATTTGGCCACGGCACCTATAAGGGTGCATTGGAACAACCTCAGCCTGATGGATTTGTCTATAATGCTATTGGATGAGCACCATAGATGGAATGTCATTATGTGGTTTTGGGGACATTCCCATGCTTTGCCTTCAAACTTCAGGATGTATGATGGTAGCTTAGTTGGCATGGGTGGCTAGAAAGCTTGCTGGAGAATGGGGTCATTTGTTAATCTAGCCAAATTAGGCAAGTTCAGCCGAGCCATGAAGGGCATATTTGACCCCAAGTTGATATGGGATGGGGATGCGATGGTGGTGGGGTTTGCAAGTGCATAATTCATTTCCACAATTGGGGGTGCATGTGGTGGCACCATTGCAGATGGGCCAATGCCCCCAAGTGCTATGTGGGGTGTGGTATGAGTGGTGGGGACATTTCCCACATGTATGACAGTAGGGGCAATGTAGGTGGATGGTCCACTACCCCCCTGTGTGGCAGGAGGGGTAGTATGTGTGGAAGGGCCACTGTCCTCGTGTGTTGTAAGTGGGCTAGCTTGGCTGGTCGCTATAGGTGGTGGCAGCTAGCTAATGACAGTCTGCATGACTGTGCTTGGGCCACTTGCCAGGTTGTGATGTGGACATGGGTCCACTTGCTAAGATTAGGCCGAAAAATGGATCCGGATTTGTATTAGCCATGGGGCTAGATGGTGCGGTGTGAAGGTCTGATTCAGACTTATATGGGTCTGAATCAGAATCAGAGGCTGTGTGGCCCTCTGACGATGTGGGATATCACTAAGAATAGCTACGATGGTGCCAATTGAGTGTTTTGAATGGTGGCGGTTTGCCTCTTATGCGTGAGGAGGAACGTGGAGGATCAATTGTGTTTGATTTTATGTGTGAAACTAGTGGTAATGAGATTTGGACCCCAGTTTCAGTGGCTTCCTATTGGCTAAAGGCGGTCTCTCAGCCACCAAGACTTCTAGAAGACAGCGCTTGGCTTATTCCTCACAGGTGTTTCTACTCAATCGGAAGGGGTCGTTGCTCATTTCGCTTGGCAATTCCTCTCAGCAGCCAGCTAATTTGGGGTACTCCTCACAATGAGTTTCTAGGAAGAGCCCAAGTACTTCCTACAGTTGAAGTAGTCAGGGACTTATGTCCTAAAAGACTGCAGAGTTGTTTTGACTTAGTGTAAATTAGTAGATTTTAAGGCTCACTCAGCGTCATGAACTGAGTTGGGTTAATTAATTGGTATGGTGTATTTCTTTGGTTGTTTTTTCTAGTATTTGGTTGCTGCAATATGGTTTATGAATTAATCATGGTAGAGTTCATGTCATTGTGGTTGTGTATGAAAGCATAAATAAACAAAAATTGTAAACAAGTATAGTGATTAACCCTGAACATTTGCTGGCCTAACTAGATGTCTGCCTCATAGTGATATTCCTCTTCAACCAAGAGAAGGTGCTGGGCTCTCAACACAATGGGACTAAGCCCATCCGTAGATCCTCAGGTCACCTCCCAGATGCTAGGATGGTCAACAGGGAGGACACTTAGTGCCATGAGAAGCCCTCCTTCTCTACCCCCTCTACCAACTAGGTCACCCAGTTTTAGTGGTTTGGAACAATATCATGGAGTGCCTAGATCTATACGAGCTTGCCCTTCGTCGTATCCCATATTACCCTGGAGGGTGATGACTGGGTAGAGGAGGAAGGGGGAAGCAAGATGGTTGATTTTAAGTTTATTTTAGTTAGAATAGGTTCATTTTATTAATCCATAATTATTTACTCAACATTTACACATTGTTCATGAAAGAAATTGCAGAAAATAAAAATAGAAACTGAAATTAAATTGGGTCGTGCACCTGTAAAAGTCATGTTTTTGCGAAGTGGATTCTGCTCAAACAGTGAAGCATTACCTCAAATGGTTGAAAACCCACTTCCGAAATGGGCCCTTTTACCCCTAACCATGGACATATTTTCAAATGACTCAACCGTTTGGGAAAAAAATGAGCCCGAACACAGGTGAATTTTCAGAAATTCAGTTCGGCCGTTTTTGCACAGTTGAGTGATTTGCAAACCACAGAATGGCCAACAGTAACTATTACTGTGGCCAAATGGGCTTGTATTGGCCTTGAGGAGGCTCAGCAATAACTATAAATGTAAATAAAAAAGAATATAATATGGATTTAATATGAAATTTCTGAAAAACTAGGGCAAAAATTTTAAAAACTTGGAAATAAAATTTTTGGACCAGGGATCCTATGGGATCGACCTGGTATGGTTGCCAGTTCTGTAGCAAGGATTTATCCCTACTACATGGGATGGAATGACTCGCTTATGCCTATATGGAATAAGGGTAGGTTCCTGCTAATGGTAAATGTAGAAAATAAAACAGAAACGAAAATGACAGAACAAAATATTAAAGTAAAGCTAATCTAATCTAAACAAGAAGAAGAAGCAAATAGCAAGAATAATAAACTAAATCTAATGGCAGAAAGAAGAAAAGAAAGCTATTGTGAACCCCTCTGCATAAAATGGGTTAGGGTTCCACCTCCTTAAAACCTGCAAATAAACCCTAAGCTACAAGAACCTACAAAACAATGTTAAATAAAACCTGCAAATGGAATAAGAGTTATAAAACAAAGCATTTTAAACAACTAAGAAGCAAAAATAACACATGGGTATACCCTCTCTTGGGTGGAAATGGGCCACCAGGCCCTATCTCATGGGAGCACCTCTCTTGGTTGGGGAGCAATGGCTTAAAGGGAAGATGGATGAGAGGGAGTGTGGGTGGCTTGAGAGGCAAATTGTCTCAAGGCATCTGCTTGGGCAACATAACAGTATGCAAGGGACGAGTGTTTTGAGAGTGACCCCCCACCCTCCTTTTATATCTTTTCCAAGGGGTTTTAGGGTTTTAAACCCTTGGTCAGGGCTTTAGCCCCTTTTTTTGGGCCTTTATCCCCTTCCTCCCTAATTTTAGCCCCTTTTAGGGTTTTAACCCCTTTTTGAGGGCTTTAGCTCCTAGGGGGCTATTTTGGGCTCCTTTTTGGGGTTGTCAGCCCTTTTCCTTCATCCTTAGGCTATTTTGGAGGTGTGGGGGTATAATGGAAGGTCTAATGGAGTGATATGAGAGTTGTGAGATGGTTTCCTTGGGTGGTGTAGGCCATTGAGAACTAAGTGGGGGAATTTTGGGTTAACACATCATATCTATCCAATCGTTGTTTCAGTAACAATGAGGAGATATTAGAAGCTCTGTCTTCTTCTGAATTCCCATGGGATGATATGAACCATCACTCGGTCTTCATCCCTGAAGAACCTCTATCATGATTAGACCTATTTTTAGTAGGAGCCAAGGATTTCATCCATGGGAAGGTTGACTAGTTTAAAAACCCCATTTGGGCATCTGATGCCTTTGGATGGGGGAACATCACCAATATATTTCCTACCATCAAGGTTAACATTTCAACCAACCCTGATATTGTGGAAGAGATCACCCTTGGAGCATCATGCTCCCTTGAAGAAGTGGCTTCCTACAAAGCTCTTTTTCAGGTGTTTTGTGACATCTTTGCTTGGTCTTACACTGATATTCCTAGCTTGGATCCAGCCATCATTTAGCACCACATCAACACATGGCCTGATGTGGTTCTTGTTTCACAAAATAAACGACCATCGATCCTACCAAAGCTGTTGCGCTCAAAGTTGAAATTGAGAAACTACGTGTAGACAGTTTCATCTATCCCATTGCATACACCACTTGGGTTTCAAATCCTATTCCCTTAAACAAAAAACAAGGTAACATTTGTTGATGTATATGTAACTTCAGAATGTATTCACTTGTATATTTCATGTATTCTACCCTAATGTTTATTTCGGGAAGTATCTGTAATGTAATTGAGTCATGGCATGCCCCCGATGTTCCTATTGGGAGGTTCTATAATGTAAACAAGTCATGTCTAGTCATTGTATGCAACCCTACTATTGCTCAAGGGTTAAAGTCCCCGCAGTTTCAGGGCCCTAGGGTTATTAGACTCTCCTAGAGAAGTCAGGCCTAGTGATTTATTGTCAAGTCAGGAATTAATATAAATAGAGAGTGAGCCTCTCTATTTATCATACACTCACTCACACTTAGTTGTAGCGCATAGTTGAGAGAGAATAAGTTGGTGGGGCTAGAAAGAAAGAGGCTACTACTGTTGGGAGATCATCTTAATATTTTGGGGTTTTACTTTTGGTTCTAGTTCTATCTTTGATGAAGTTGCTGTTAGTTTTTCAACTTTAAGCTAGCATTATTAGGATCTTTAACTGAGAGAATAACAAGTACAATAATCAAACATAAGTGAAAATGAACACATTGTTTTTCCTCGGGGAAACCATAAATGGAGAAAACCCCAAAACTTCCTTAGAGATAGAATCAACACCAAAATAGTAAAATCCCAAAACAATAAGTGATCTCCCGACATCAATAATCTTCTTCTTGTCTAGCCCCAGTGTCTTATCCTTCCTCAACTATGCGCTACACTTGAGTGTGTATGAGTTGTGTGTTAAATAGAGACTTTAGTTCTCTATTTATACTAATCCCAACATGAATAAAACCCTACCAGGGCCGACCTCTACTAGGAGAGTCTAATAACCCTAGTGCCCCGGAACTGCGGGGACTTTAACCCTTAGACAATTGGAGAATTACCCACTATGACTTGATATGACTTGTTTACATTGTTGATCCTCCCAATCGGAACATTGGGGCATGAAAACATGACTCAATTACATTATAGATACATCCCAGAATAAACATCGGGTTACAATACATAAGATACATAGATGGATAAATTCTGAAGTTACAAATACATCAACACTCCCTCTTAATTAGGAAGGTATTCTTTCGACACAATTTTTAGCACTGGTCTTCTTCTCTATATCAACTAGATCATCTTGTCATCTGCCTCTCAATTCTTCTGATTCTTCAAGTCATCCTCATATTCAAGTCATCTTCATCTTCAAGTCATCTTCATTCTTCGAATCTGGATCATCTCTCGATCTGGATCATCAGGGGACATCATCACTAGATCTGGATCATCATTGGGCATCATCACTGGATCTAGATCGTCACTGGATCTAGATCATCACTGTTGGATCATCATCATTGGAACTCGATCTGGATCATCACAGGTGCTATCTCATGATTCTTCTCGTCACAGGAAGTTCTACAAATCCATCCCTTTTTCATGCTAGTTGTAGGCCTATCCTCCATGTAGGTCTTCTTCAGTGCTTATATCTGACACTAAGTCAGAATGGCCCACCCAGCACTTACATCTGACCTACTCATCAAAAAGGCATGCCCAGCACTCAGATTCACCAGCATGATATGAAATCAAACTACTATCATCTATGAAAAGGCTCAGCACTTACAACCGCCAGCATGATAGGAACCCAAACTACTATCATATGTGGAAAGGCATAGCACTCACATCCACCAGCATGGTAGGAACTCAAACTACTACCATCTGTGGAAAGGCACAACACTTACAATCACCAGCATGGTAGGAACTCAAAGTACTACCATCTGTAAAAAGGCACGGCACTTACAGTCACTAGCATGATAGGAACTCAAACTACTATCATCTGTGAAAAGGCTTAGCACTTACAAACACCAACATGATAGGAACCCAAACTACTATCATCTATGGAAAGGCCACTACACTTACATCTGATCATGTGGGAACAAATCCCTCAGTCACATCAGAATGGCTCTCAGTCCTGGACTGAGGATTCCTAGTACGTCACCAAGTAGCTCCATTCAAAGAATGGTGGTAGCCCTTATATCTGACACCAAGTCAGAATGGCCAGCACTCATATCTGACATGGGAGGAACCTAATCTTTTAGCCATGATAGAATGGCTCAACCCTTACATCTGATCAAGTGGGAACACATCCCTCTATCACATCAGAATGGCCATGCACTCATATTTGATCATATCCGAGAACATATCACGGTCATATCAGAACGAACCTCAGTACTAGACTGAGTTTTCCTTGTACCTCACAAGGAATCTCCATTCAAAGAATGGCAATAGCCCTTATATCTGTACATGTAGGAACCAAATCCTACAGTCATATCAGAATGGCTCAGCACTCATATTTGATATGGAAGGAACCAATCCTATCACAATGAAAGAATGGATCAGCCCTCACATCTGACCTACTCATCAGAATGGCTATGGATCTCAGCACTCATATCTGTCATGGAAGGAGACAATCCTCTCACCATGACAGAATGGCTTAGCCCTTACATCTGACCATGGAAGGAGCCAATCCTCTCACCATGTCAGAATGGCTATGGGACTCATCACTTTCCCTTGGAGGAAACCTTGATCTGGAGAACACCAAGCTTCTCCCTAAAGTACTCGAACTTCACCTTAGCCAATGGCTTCATCAACACATCAGCTATCTGTTCCTCCATTGCAACATATTGGAGCTTCACTACTCCCTTTTGCACCATATCCTTGATATAGTGATACTTGATCTCGATATGCTTCGACTTGTCATGGAAAACTAGATTCTCTGACAACTTCATGCAACTCTAGTTGTCACAATGTATACAAGTAGCATCCAACTGGAGATCAAATAAATAAGACAGTAGCTTTCGTATCCATACTTCCTCACAAATAGCTGAACAAGCTGCGACATACTCTACTTCAACTGTACTCAGTGCCACATAGTATTGCTTCTTGCTAAACCAAGAGATCACACCTGATCCCATACTGAAGCAACACCCTGAAGTGCTCTTCCTATCGATGGCACTTCCCACCTAATCTGAATCAACATAACCCGCTAAGTTAATCTTTTGATTTTCATTTTACTTGAGCCCATAATCAACTGTACCCTTCAGGTACCTCAGAATATGCATTGCAGCAATCAAGTGAACATTTCTCGGATCTGTCAAGAACTGGCTTAAGGTGTTCACAGCAAAGCAAATCTTTGGTCTCGTGTTTGTTAGGTACATCAATGACCCAATCATATAATGATACATCATAGCATCAACCAACTTTGATGAAGCATCACTCAATAGCTTCAAGTTCGATGCCATAGGTGTGGCTATAGACTTGTAGTCCATCATCCCAAACCTCTTCAGGATCTCTACTGCATACTTCCCTTGTCCAAAGAAGATTCCATATGTACTCTGCCACACCTCCATACCTAGAAAGTAATGCATCATACCCAATTCCTTCATCTCAAACTCAACAACAAGCTTTCTCTTTGTATCAACAATCAACCCATCTGTACCTATCACAAATAGATCATCTACATATAGTAGAAGAATCATTGGGTTGCCATCTTCAACCTTGTAGTAAATGTTGGAATTTTCTTTACTCTTGGTAAAGCCCAAACTTGATAGAAAGTTGTCAATTCTATCGTACCAAGTCTTGGGTTCCTGTTTCAAACCATACAGGGCTTTCTTCAATCTGCATACATGAGACTCTCTGTCATGTGTCTCAAAAACTGAGTGGTTTTTCTACATACACTTCCTCTTCTACTACACCATTCAGGAAGGCAGTATTGACATCCATCTAGTGTATCTTCCATTTAACACTGCAACCAAAGCAAGTACTGATCTGATGGAAGTGTATCTGGCTACAGGCGCAAATGTTTATTCATAGTCTATTCCTTCTTTCTGAGAGAAACCTCGAGCCACAAATCTTTCCTTATACTTTACAATGCTACCATCTGCAGCATGCTTGATCTTATAGATCCATTTGGAAGTTACAATTGACTTCCCTTTTGGTCTTGGGACAACATCCCAAACATCATTTTTCATGATCGATTGATATTCTTTGATCATAGAATCCTTCCATTCTTTTCGTTCTACCACTTCTTCATAACTGGAAGGTTCTTTGTCAATGAAATCACATAGTAGAGCTACATACCCAGAGCAGGATCTAGTCCTCTTTCTTTCTCTATGATTCTCTTCTGGAGCCCCATATCTTTCTGCACCTTGGATAAGTTCTTGTACCCAACCAGGTTTCCCCTTATGAGGATTCTTCTCTAGAGGTGGATCTATAGGTCTTTGTGGTTCTTCAAATTCTTGATCTTCTTCTTGAGCTTCTTCATTCATGGTTGTATCATGAATTCTGGGTGCTTCTACTTCTTTAGGTTCTTCAATAGGTATCTTTCTAGATTTGTTGTAAACTGTGTCTTCATCAAATGTCACATCCTTGCTGATGTCAATCTTCTTGTATCCTGGGAAATAGATTCTGTAAGCCTTCGAGCTTTTAGAGTATCCCACGAATATACCCTTCTTTCCTGAAGGATCTAATTTTGTCCTTTTCTCCTTTGGGATGTGTATGTATACAGGACATCCAAATATTATAAGATGGCTGACTTTTGGTTTCTTTCCAGAGAAGAATTCTTCAAGAGTCTTGTTCTCGAGTACTCTATGTGGAGTACGGTTCTGTACATACACCATTGTTTTGGAAGCTTCAGCCCAAAGATGCATAAGAATATCTTGATCATGAAGCATTACTCTTGCAACTTCCATGATAGTTCTATTCTTCCTTTCTACAACCCCATTCTATTTTGGATTATAAGGAATGGACAACTCCCTCTTAATCCCTGAGTCTTTTCATAGCCTCCTAAATTCATTTGAAGTGAATTCTCCGCCATTGTCTGATTGAAAAGTCTTGATCTTCTTTTCAGTATGGTTCTCGATTAAGGCTTCGAATTCCTTGAATTTTCTAAATACTGTCTTTTTTCTTCATGAAGTAAACCCATGTCTTCCTAGAAAAATCATCAATAAAAGAAACATGATATCCATACCCGCTTAGTGAGTTTGATGACATAGGACTGTATACATAGGAGTGGATGATTTCCAAGATTCCTTTTTCTTTTCTTTCACTACTTGGAAATGTCTTTTTTTATTCTTCCCTTTTGCACATCCTTTGCAGACCCCATCATGTTTTGCTTGGATTTCTGGAAGACCTTCAATAGCTTTGCTTGCAATAGGTAGTGCTCTGTAATGCACATGTGCAAGCCTTCTATGCCAAAGTTCATTTGGCTATACTGTGCCTTGGACCAATGCTTGTTCTGGATGGCCCTTCAATTTGTACAATCCTCCTTCTTGTTCTCCAATCACTACCACATCATCAATAGTATTTCCTCTAGGCCACATAATGACTTGAACATCTATGAATGCAACCCTCATTCCTTTGGCATTTGAAACATCCTTGACCCTCCGACCGGGCAAGGGGACACTACTTGACACCAAACCAATGGGCAAATAGCCCCATGAACATGAACATGGATAAATACTGATATTAAAAGGCTTAGCATAATACATACTAAGATGCATATAACATACAAAGATACATAGTCACTCAACATTCAACGGAAGCAAACATATACATAAACTAACATTCAACATGTTCATCATTTCTCATGAAACAATAGATATAATTGCAGAGATGAAATAGTAAGGTATACTTATCTTTTGATGAAGAAATCGCCCCACAACCAGCTACATTGCTGCAACGTTCCACCCAACCGTAGGCCAACGTCCTCATCAATCTCTCAGCAACACTGCCACCCCTGAGCTGGGCATGATTCCTCAAGGAATAAGGGTCAATACAGACTTACACATAGCCAAGGTTTGCCAATCGGCCAAACCCACACAGTAGGGTTTTACCAGGTTGTCAAGGAGTTAGGAAAGGATAAATGCTAAGCCGGTGGCCTCAACACCAGTCTTCTCAAGCCTACTCAGCCTCTAATCCTACTCTCAACAGTATGAAGACCAACCACTGCATACCGCAGCAAAACAACCCATTCATAGCTTTGTGAAGAAGGAAAATACAACCGGGTGACAATCCCAAACAAAAGGTGTAGCACAGTTCAGGTCCAACAACACTCCAGAGTTGTTCTTGGCCCTAGTATGGCCAAAACAACTCAACAAAAATCCCCAAAAGACATCTTCTACCTTAGCAACCAAGAAGCAACCCAAAACCAGGGTGAATCGACAGCCCAAACTCACAATGAAAACTATGGCAACCTTACACAGTCTCAAAGCAGGGGAGAATTCTGATTCTCAATCTTGGGAAAAAGAAGGACATAAACGCTGACCACAATCTGATGAGGAAACGATGAGAACCTTACACAGTCCATAATTGGGGTAGAAGCAGGACTCCTAGCATAGACATGGGAGAACTCAACCAACGGATGTGGAAGTCAATGACCATCCAACATCTAAAAGCCCATAGCACACAGCTCCTCAATGCAAACACTGAAGAAAGTTACATAGACGGAATGGGGAAAGAAAAAACTCTCAACCTATGCGCAAGGGGAAAGACACAGCCTAGGAAAAACATGGAAGAAAACACAGTGGTCTATAGCTCACGATCCACCACGAAGGATGGAAAACAATACAGACCTCCATAATTCCAAAGGAAAATCGGTTCTCTATGTGAATGGATGGACCACCACCACAGACCAACAAACAGCGTGAGAGAGGGAAAATGAACCGCCAAACTAGAAATCGCACCCCTCCTTAACTCGGCTCTGTATGAGGAAGATTAACCGTCTCCCTGCTGCGCGTCCATGCGTGAGAGTGAACAACTCCCTATGTGTGAGGGTGAGCCAACAATGGAGAGAATGGCCTCGTGGAGAGAATGATGGTGGTTTTCTTTCAACGCGAGGTCAACTTGCTGGTGGAGTGTGCATGTGGGAAAGGACTGGCAGTCCTGCCACACTCCACTCCCAGCCATAACTGCCTCAACTACTCAATCAAAACATTAAAGTGGTTGGATGAGACAAGGGAAGATGGAAAATCAAACAGGGTGGTAACACATGGATTTCCCCCCCATAGTCCAAGGTTTGACATCCCCCCCACCCTTATTCTTTGGAATCATGCCCTTTTCATTTTAACGTTGCACCATCAAAGCTAGCTGTAGGTTTAGTTTAATTGATGTGCGTAATTACATGATGCCAAACTATAATGTGCTGGATAGCACGGTATACCATCGACAACTATCCCTATTATCGAAACATACACAACCAAATCGATGGTGGGGCTTTTTCCTTTAGCTCCTCACTACGATTAATTACATTATATACATCATGCAAATGGGGTCAAAACCGGGGTGTTACATTCCCCTCCCCCTTGGAATAACACCGTCCTCATTGTTCCAATACATAGAATCACATATGCAATTTGCACATCCAAAATTTCAAAAAGAATTTGCAGATCTGTCCCACGTTCAACTATTTACTTTGAATGTTTAGGACCAAGCCCCTTGGCTTGGACAAACTTCTCCCGCTGGTTCTCAGCTTTCAGCTTATCCCAAAGTCTAGGAACATTGTAGCTGTTTCCCTCTTCATGTTCCCTCATTGTGCAGTCTCGGCGTAAATGATGTCCTCCGCATTCCCAACATTTCACTGGCTGCTTCATCTTTACCTGCTCAATTTATTTGAGTCTTCATGCCTGGACTTTTTCTCAATGGGTTGCTTGGATGAATGGCCCATTACTGGTCCTCCTTCCTTTCCTTTGCTGATCGCTCCCAGAAGGCTTTTCACCTCCCTTTGCAAACCAATATAGTCTTGCAAAATCTGGTGGTTCATTTCATTCTGCCTTTTCTGTATCTTGAGCATCTCCCCAAGATTTTCTTGGGTCTTGGAAATCATTTGAAGGAGACTTCCAGCCATGTCTAGCAACTTTTGATCTACTGCCATGATCAATGTGCACCACTGGGTTTCACTTTTCTCACCTATGAAATGCATCATTGAAATTCTTGTTAGACCAAGCATAACATAGGCATTAATATCAGTCAATTAATTGCCCAATTGGCATGACAGTCCAAGTCTCATCAGGGAGGCTTTCATATTTTTCATTCCTTCCCGACAGGCACACGAGCTCATTCATGTCAATTCTTGGGCAGGGAATTAACTATTCCAGCATTCACAATTTACTTTCAGCAAATAGACACATTCTATTTTCAGTCATACATGCATTGAACAATCTTTTGTTTTTCACCATGCATATATATATATATATATATATATA
>LPNX010784673.1:17525-41328 GCA_001517045.1 Pseudotsuga menziesii
TGTGAATGCCGGACCAATCCCTATTGGTCATGACACTTAGTGTTTCCGGTCTATTTTAGACCTCTAAACCATGGAGCCTTCCCACATGGTTTCCTTGGCTGCTAGGAACTTCACCGTCTCACTAGCACCTTTTTCATTACTGCTCATTCCAAGCTCTCTAGGATAGTGACATGTCCACATGCACCCCTAGGATGCTCTCATAGTCCTCACTCCCAGTGATACCTATATCCAAACATTGAATAGATTCACATATTTATTTTATTCTCATCGGTTTTATCTCTAGAACCAGAGCTTAAAACATCATAACCAAATCATATACACATGTATATTCATAAGTAAAATAATCCAATACTTATTCGTATTGTGCATTTCCTCATTGGTCCACATGATCCTGCTTCGCTTTGCAAGCCTTGGGATCACCTATGGACTTGGATGTTAGGTCAGCATGTAGGCTGCTCCACAACATCAAATAATTAATGTCTAGCCAGTACATCCTCATGTCAACTGGGTTTGGAACTTTACCACGACCATTTCCAGGTCCAGGATCTACTATGGATCCCCAGGCATATAATAGCCCAACATACACTTATATCAACAATAATGCACACTTATATCAACAATAACCCTTACTTCGTAACCCCTCACAACAATCGTTTTCCTTTTCTCTTTAGGGTGCAACACCCAACTACTTCTATTTAGCCTGTCAACACAAGCAATATAAGCAAAATCATTAGCGTTATTGCTCTAAAACTGTAACCATATTTCATATCATTCACTATCAAGTATTGATACACTAGGAGTGCGTCCACTCCCTAAGGTGTAGTCAATATTGAAAACCCTTTCATGACTCAACATCGGAAAAAGTGTGCACCCTTTCCTGGTGTGTGCCATGTAGGCCCTATTCATACTCAAGTAATCGGTCATCATGGAAATAAATTCAAAACATGTTCTGCATATGGAATTTTAATGATTTGACATGCATATTCTTAGCAAGGGTCACAGAACACTTATCCATTTGCCGACGTAGTATTCCTTCGTTAAGAAGGAATGGGGCTCCCTTCTCTAAGTTGACAGTCCCTCGGTTAGCCATCCCAACTCCTTTTTACCTTTCATATCCACACATGTCTTACCGACATAATCTATACCATATCACTCATGTTTCTTACCAAACATGTAGTGCAGATGAGACATTTCCAAAATGTCCAATGGAGTTTCACCCGAAACCCATTTCCGAGATAAGGGAAAACCTTCCCATGAAGTTTGGCTCCTGCAGGCCATCACACATGATCTTCCTGCAGTGTGTACCCCTGGAACATTCATCAAATAGCCAAACATTCAATCATTATCTGATAATACAATCCAAATTGATTGTTCCATAACCAAGCAATGACATTAGTAATCAAATTCAATAGGAATTAGCAATTCTGTCTACTACAGAAATTAGTTTGCTTGGCAACGAGGTGATCCTCAATTGTGGGTCTCTTGTAAGTAGCACCACTATGCCCATTATAATTTTATGCTTACTAGCATAATATGAATACCCACTTACAATGCATCCTCCTAACACAATTTTATGCAAGCCAATAGTGATTAGTAGTTATCATCAATTCCTTAAATCCAAAATTCACAACTCAAGTTTAACAACCCATTATGCATACCGACTATTTTCACAGCCATGAGAATCTTCTCATAAGGTTTGGCTCTTTCACATGGTATATTCCAGCATTTATCATGGTATTACTCTCATTGCCATGCTCTAAATAATCCACTTGAAACCTGAGATTCAATCAACCAAACACTTGGTAAGTCTGGATGCATATAACCTTTTCATTGCTACAACCATCACTGAAGCATTTTCTGAATTTATAAAATTCAAATACTTCCAGCTGTTAATCACATCAATATTACCAAAACTCATTTACTTCACGCAATCATCATCATACTAACATTTTGCAAGGTATAGTCACATTATTCATACAATTAAATGAAATGTTTAGATACTCCTTACTTCACAAGTGTATCATCTGTACCACCTTGCTCTTCCACAGAGCATTTCCGGAAGCCAATTGGTCATGACTATCCTCTTTATGCACTTACTATCCTACATTCATAACAGCCTTTGAAATTTTTCTTGAATTGTCATCAATTCATCATTTCAGCCATTAGTTATTCATAATATCACATGCACTCATCTTAATGCATTCATGCAATGCATCACAACATTTGCACCTGTACTTATGCAATCAGTCACTCACACCCTTCATATGAATCCATTCAATGCATGACTACAAGATTCATAAAATCTTTTTAATGCATATCTATTCAATGATACATTGCATTGATTCAGGAATACTATGCATTCAACATACCATGCATGGCCTAACCATGACTACTTCATATAGGATGCATTACTACAATCATTCCATCAGTACTTACTTTCCTTGGGATACTAAGCTCAATCAACATATACAGGCATGACACCTTTCTATATTCAAATATCCACATGGTATGAGGTCTCTTACCTTTACCACTCCATGGAATTTGTCATAATCAAACTCTTACCTTCATGGGTCCTACTTACACCCTTGGCATGACCAATTTGATTGGTCCTTTGTAGGAGATTGCAGAATTTGCTCACCAACTTTTATTTATGGACTTGGTGTCTTATCCCTTTCTCCAGAGGGTTGCTAGTCACATTCGTCAGCATCAGCAACATATTCAGCTAGGTCCATGTTGTTTTTTTTTTCTTCCACTAATGCCAACACTAATGCAATGATTATCATTAGTGGCTCATTATAAATATATAATTCTCACTATTCTTACCAACATGTAATATCTTATGCATGCAAGGCATGTCCTCATACATTTCATGTATAAAACTTGTAATCATAATTAGCAAGATAGGGTTTAAGGAAATTTCCCTTTTCAAGTCCCTCATCCTTGCATGGAACTCCTCTTCCACACAGCAGCTGGTTTGACTTCATGGCATTGCTACCTATAGGCATGCAATTCCTCGGTTTGTCCATATTGACAGTAGAACATTTCTTTTTCAAACAATCACTAGTACCTTGCTGCTACACTTTCAACTCTGGTGATTCTCCTTGGTTCTCTGCTAGATAAGCTTTCCAATGCCTATCTCCATGCTCCATTTTGACTTTGGTTGTGAAAATCACACTACTTCTAAAATGACGATTTTCACCAAATCTCTGCATTTTTACACACAACTATATTTTGGTTTGGAATGCTAACTTCAGCCACCTGTAGGAGCAAGTCTAGGAATATTTAGGAAAACTTTTCTATTGGGCGAGGTCAGTGCATACAATGAGGAACACTCAGTAATGTGCAGATCTTGTTTCTGATGCACCATTCATCTTCTATGAATTCTGGGTTTGACTAATTTGCCCAAAACATAGAATTTTCTTTTCATAAGAACGACTGTCACAGGGGACGATAGGGGTCAAGGGGGGCTTTCCCCCTTGTGGCTTCCGCCACTGCAGGGCGGGTCGAGGGTAGCGCCCTCGTTTTTTTTTTTGTAATTCTTTGATTTTCACACAATCTGGCGCACAAGATCGCTTCGATTTTTTTCTCCTTTTCGGTCCTGTAAATCCACTAAAAAACTGTTGAAAACTGCTAAGAAATCCCACTTCAAAACTCAAATTTTTCCTTTGTTAAATCGGGTCTCTTCCCAACTATCATTCCGATGTTTTGGTAGTTAGAATGACTAATTTCCTCTGCTGCTCATTGGCGGCCATACAACTAACCCTTTCTGTTGTTTCGGTTCCCCATTCATCTAAGATTCCGAGGTATCGGTGGACCAATCCTCTAATTTTTCCCGACGTGTTGACGGTCCAATCCTCTGGAGTCTTCTGATGTTTTCTGTACTTAGAAAATTTTCCAGAAATTATCTTCTTCCTTTTGCCGCCGCATCGGCTGCTCAAACAACTAAATTTCACCAATGGTTTCCATACTTAGAATAATTTACAAATTTTCAAAATTTTTCCCTTTCTACTTTCTTCCACCGACGTATTGGCACCCTCAACATCTTTCTTCCGCCGTCGCTGTAGCTCTGTCTCTAGGTTCTGTCCGTGTGCATTTGGTGGAATTCCGCCTAGATCATCCGATGATTTTTGGACTTAGAAATTTTTTTGAATTTTCTTCTTGGTCTTCCACTACCTTGGCTCCCCAAAGGACTAAATTTCGCTGATCAATCTACTAATCTCCACCGAAACTGCGGGTACTCCATTCACTAAATCGCGTCTCTATTTCAATGGTTTTTTGCTGATGTATTTTGATGAAATTTTCCTCTCTACCGCTTTGTCGGCTCTTTCTTCATCTGTTCGCCACTGACAAGCCAACGCTTTTCGACAAAAATTTTCTCTTCACGGGTTCTTATCGATTGTGTCTCGGCTCACTCCAGCCAAGACCATCAGCTCCTCCTAGCCAACGTGAATCCTGACTTTCAGCCGTTGTGTCGGCTCCTTCTCAGAGACCTAGCCACTATAGCAGCTCACTTGGGATTGCTCAGCCGACACAGAGAGCTTTATACGTAGAAAGTTTTTGGAACTCTTTTGTCTACTGTTGTTGTGCTGGACATAGAAGGTAATTCTACCCTCTGTCAGTTGCTCCTTCTTGGCCCATAGAGGCCCATTGTTGCAACCTTGATCTCTATCACTACATCTTTATGGCCCATTCAGGCCCATGCTACAACATTTGCTTTGATACCACTATGAAACGTCCCCGACCCTCCGACCGGGAAAAAGGACGCTACTTGAACCCAAACCAATGGGCAAACAGCCCCATGAACATGAACAGGGATAAATGCTGATATTAAAAGGCTTAGCATAATACATACTAATATGCATATAACATACAAATATACATAGGAACTCAACATTCAGCGGAAGCAAACATATACATAAACTAGCATTCAACATGTTCATCATTTCTCATGAAACAGTAGATATAATTGCAGAGATGAAATAGTCAAGTATATTTATCATTTGATGAAGAAATCACCCTGCAACCAGCTACGTCACTGCAACGTTCCACCCAACTATAGGCCAGCATCCTCATCAATCTCTCAACAACACTGCCACCCCCGAGCTGGGCATGATTCCTCAAGAAATAAGGGTCAATGCAGGCTTACACGTAGCCAAGGTTTTCCAATCGGCCAAACCCACACAGTAGGGTTTTACCAGGTCGTCAAGGAGCTAGGAAAGGCTAAAGACTAAGCTAGTGGCCTCAACACCAGTCTTCTCAAGTATACCCAACCTCTAATCCTACTCTCAACAGTCCAAAGACCAACCACTGCATACCGTAGCAAAACAACCCATTCACAGCTCTGTGAAGAAGGCAAAGACAACCGGGTGACAATCCCAAACAAAAGGTGAAGCACAATTTAGGTCCAACAACACTCCAGAGTTGTTCTTGGCCCTATCATGGCCAAAAAAACTCAGCAACAATCCCCAAAAGATGTCTGCTGCCTTAACAACCAAGAAGCAACCCAAAACTAGGGTGAATCGACAACCCAGACTCACAATGAAAACTATGGCAACCTTACACAGTCTCAAAGTAGGGGATAAGTCTAATTCTCAATCTTGGGAAAAATAAGGACATAAACACCGACCACAATCTGATGAGGAAACGATGAGAACCTTACATAGTCCGCAGTTGGGGTAGAAGCAGGACTCCCAGCATAGACATGGGAGGACTCAACCAATGGATGTGGAAGTCAATGATCATCCAACATATAAAAGCCCATAGCACACAGCTCCTCAACGCAAACGCTGAAGAAATTTACATAGATGGAATGGGGAAAGAACAAACTCTCAAACTGTGCGCAAGGGGAAAGACACAACCCAGGCAAAACATGGAAGAAAACACAGCGGTCTACAGCTCATGATCCACCACGAAGGATGGAAAACAATACATAGCTCCATAATGCCAAAGGAATACTAATTCTCTGTGTGAATGGATGGACCACCACCACAGACCGACAAACAGTGTGAGAGAGGGAAAATGAACCCCCAAACCAGAAATCGCACCCCTCCTTAACTCGGCTCTGCATGAGGAAGATTAACCGGCTCCTTGCTGCACATCCCTACGTGAGAGTGAACAACTCCCTATGTGTGAGGGTGAGCCGACAATGGAGAGAATGGCCTCATGGAGAGAATGATGGTGGTTTTCTTTCCAACGTGAGGTCAACCTGCTAGTGGAGTGTGCATGTGGGAAAGGACTGGCAGTCCTGCCACACTCCACTCCCAGCCATAATTTCCTCAACTACTCAATCAAAACATTAAAGTGGTTGGATGAGACAAGGGAAGATGGAAAATCAAACAGGGTGGTAACACATGGATTTCCCCCCATAGTCCAAGGTTTGACATCCCCCACACCCTTATACTTTGGAATCATGCCCTTTTCATTTTAGCGTTGCACCGTCGTAGCTGGATGTAAGTTTAGTTTAATTGATGTGCATATTTAAATGATGCCAAACTATAATGTGCCGGATAACACGATATACCATCGGAAACTATTCCTATTGTCGAAACATACACAACCAAATCGATGGTGGGGATTTTGCCTTTAGCTCCTCAACACGATTAATTACATTATATACATCATGCAAATGCGGTCAAAACCAAGGTGTTACAACATCCAATGCTGATATGGAGAGAAGGTTCTTCTTGTGTCCTGGTACAAACAATACTTCCTTCATTGTTAGAGACTTACCCGAGTCTAGTTTATAGGAAGATTCCCCACTAACTTTTATTGGATATTGGTAGTCATCTCCTAGTTTCACCTTGTGAGGTGATTCATGTTCTGACAGTATTACAAAGGATTCCTTGAATCCAGTCATATGTTTGGAAGCCCCACTGTCTATAATCCAATCATCACTACCATGAGTAATGTTACCTGTGAGAGCAGAAATCAAAACATATTCATCCTCGCTTGAAGAATATTCACTTTCATATCTGGATATTTTCTTGGATGGTTCATCATCCTCTGTAGCATGAGCATGATGTCTTCTTTTGTTCCCCTTCTTCTTATGAGAGTGGACCTTGTTCTTAGGACAGTCTTTTGCAAAGTTTCCTTTTTCATCACATGTATAACATCTTAATCTAGATAGGTCCTTTCTATTGTTATCCTTAGAATAAGAGTTCTTACCTTTGGAGTAATGAGGATTTCTTCTTCCCTTCTTGGAGTGAACTGTGAGGGCTTGATATTCACTTCCCATCTTCTCTTCTCGGGCTGCTATCCGAGATTATTCTTGAGAGCATTCTTCCCATAGTCTGCTAAACTTGACTAACTTCTTTCTTGCATAGATTCCTTAGATGAATGAATCCCATGACCTAGGAAGTCCATTCAGTGTTGTCATCACAATATCTGCATTCTCCACGTCTTTATCTATAGCTTCATATTGTTCGTTGACCTAAGCAATCCTTGTGAAGTAGGATTGGATAGTCTCTACATTCTGAATCTTCACATTCTTTAGTTGATTCCTCAGAGTCATCTTCTGATTTATGTTCTTCCCTTCAAACAAATTGGTTAGGGCATCAAACATAGATTTAGGTGTCTTGAGAGAGGACACCTTTGGGATAAGGTGATCCTTGATAGAATCAGCAATGATCCTCTTTTCCATAACCATCTTCTTATGTAAGGCCTTTGCCTCATTTCCCTCTGGAACTGGAACCTCCTCATGGATGTAGGAGTCTAACTCATTCTCTTCCAGGACCAGGGAGATCCTATACTTCCAGGCTCAGAATTTGTCATCTCCCACAAGCTTTTCATCAAGATTGGTATGGTGAGACATATTAAACTGAGAACCTCAAATGGAAATACAAAATATTTTAGATCTTACCAGGTCAAGATGTCGAATCTAAAACTTGAGCTGAAATCCTGTAGAGTTGGTTCAGGAGCAGATTAGGGTTTTGCTTTTCTGGAGATATATCGACCCAAATGCTTTGAAATTTGTCCCTAACTTCGATTTTGGGGAGGACATCAATCTAGGCCTGGGCTCACTGAAAAATTCCTCTTCTATAAAAAGCCCTAATTTTCGGCAGTAGTGACAGGCCCAAAACTAAAAATCCTCATAATTGGATTCTGCTTCGAAAGAAAGATGTGCCCTAAGGATGAGAGTTATTCCACCTTACTTTTGCTGAAAATCTATGGAGGAAGATCCATAAACTAGGAAGCCCTAGTTCCCGTAGCTGCATAGTGTCTTCTTCTCAGGTTAGCTCTGATACCATGTTAGTTTTTCAAATTTAAGCTAGCATTATTAGGATCTTTAATTGAGAGAATAACAAGTACAACAATCAAACACAAGAGACAATGAACACAATGTTTTTCTTCAGGGAAACCATAAATGGAGAAAACCCCACAACTTCCTCAGAGATAGAGTTAGCACCAAAACAGTAAAATCCCAAAATAGTAAGTGATCTCCCGATAGCAGTAATATTCTTCTTGTCTAGCCCCAGTGTCTTCTCCTTCCTCAACTATGCACTACACTTGAGTGTGGATGAGTTGTGTGTTAAATAGAGACTTCATTTCTCTATTTATACTAATCCCGACATGACTAAAACCATACCAAGGATGACCTCTACTAGGAGAGTCTAATAACCCTAGTGCCCCAGAACTATGGGGACTTTAACCCTTAGACAATTGGAGGGTTACCCACTATGACTTGGCATGACTTGTTTACATTATTGATCCTCCTGATCGAAACATAGGGGCATGACAACATGACTCAATTACATTATAGATACATCCCAAAATAAACATTGGATTACAATACATAAGATACATAGATGAATACATTCCGAAGTTACAAATACATCAACAGTTGCAGGGTTTTCTCCATTTATGGTTTCCCCGAGGAAAATCATTGTGTTCATTGTCTCTTGTGTTTGATTGTTGTGCTTGTTATTCTCTCAGTTAAAAATCCTAATATAATGCTAGCTTGAATGATAAAATTCTAACATGGTATCAGAGCTAACCTGAGTAGAAGACATTGTGTAGCTGCGGGAACTAGGGCTTCCTAATTTTTGGATCTCTCGCCACAAATTTTCAGCAAAAGAAGGTTGGGATGACTCTTCTCCCTAGGGAACATATTTATGTTGAAACAAAATTTGATTCTAAGTTTTTTCAGTTTTGGAACTGACATTGCTGCCGAAATCATGGCTTTCCATAGAAGTGGAATTTTTGAGTGAGCCCAGTCCTAGATTGATATCCTTCTCAAATTCAAATTTTAGAGATCAAGATCAAAGCATTTGGTTGGACAAAACTCTGGCAAAGTCAAACCCTAATATGCTCCTGAACTAGCACTGCAGAAATTCAGCTCCAAATCCAGATTTAACATCTTGACCTAGTAAGATCTAAATCTTTTGTATTTCCATTTGAGGTTCTCAGTTAATATGTCTCATCAGACCAAGCTTGATGAAAATCTTGAGGGAGCTAATAACTTCCGAGCCTGGAAGTATAGAATCTCCCTGGTCCTGGAAGAAAATGAGTTGGACTTCTATATCAATGAGGAGGTTCCAATTCGAGAAGGAGATGAGGATACGTCCTTACACAAGAAGAAATTGGTCATGGATAAGAGGATTATTGCTGATTCAATCAAGGATCACCTCATACCATAGGTGTCCTCCCTAAAGACACCTAAAGCTATGTTTGATGCCCTGACCAAACTGTTGGAAGGGAAGAACATAAACCAGAAGATGACTATGAGAAACCAACTGAAGAATCATCCTTGGATCTTTTGTTGCATGGTTCATCATCCTCTGCAGCATGATCATGATGTCTTCTTTTGTTCCCCTTCTTCTTATGAGAGTGGACCTTGTTCTTAGGATAGTCTTTTGCAAAGTGTCCTTTTTCATCACATATATAACATCTCAATCTAGATAGTTCTTTTCTATTGTTATCCTTAGAATAAGAGTTCTTACGTTTGGGGTAATGAGGATTTATTCTTCCCTTATTGGAGTGAACTATGAGGTCTTGATCTTCACTTCCCATCTTCTCTTCTTGGGCTGCTATCTGAGCTTATTCTTCAGAGCATTCTTCCCATAGTCTGCTGAACTTGAATAACTTATTTCTTGAATAGATTCCTTGGATGAATGAATCCCATGACCTAGGAAGTCGATTCAGTGTTATCATCACAATATATGCATTATCCACTTCTTCATCTACAGCTTCTAATTGTTCCTTGATCTGAGAAACCCTTGTGAAGTAGGACTGGATAGTCTCTACATTCTGAATCTTCACATTCTTTAGTTGATTCCTCAAAGTCATCTTCTGGTTTATGTTCTTCCCTTCAAACAACTTGGTTAGGGCATCAAACATAGCTTTAGGTGTCTTGAGAGAGGACACCTTTGGGATAAGGTGATCCTTGATAGAATCAACAATGATCCTCTTTTCCATAACCATCTTCTTCTTATGTGAGGCCTTTGCCTCATCTCCCTCTGGAACTAGAACCTCCTCATGGATGTAGCAGTCTAACTCATTCTCTTCCAGGACCAGGGAGATCCTTTACTTCCAGGCTCGGAATTTGTCAGCTCCCTTAAGATTTTCATCAAGCTTGTTATGGTGAGACATCTTAAACTGAGAACCTCAAATGGAAATACAAAATATTTTAGATCTTACCAGGTCAAGATGTCGGATTTGAAACTTGAGCTGAAATGCTGCAGAGCTGGTTCAGGAGCAGATTAGGGTTTTGCTTTTCCATATATCTATCCACCCAAATGCTTTGAAATGTGTCCCTAACTTTGATTTTGAGGAGGAGATCAATCGAGTCCTGGGCACACTGAAAAATTCCTCTTCTATAAAAATCCCTAATTTTTGGCAGTAGTGACAGGTCCAAAATTGAAAAACCTCAGAATTGGATTCTGCTTCGATAGAAATATTCTCCCTAAGGAGGAGAGTTATTCCACCTTAATTTTGCTGAAAATCTGTGGAGGAATATCCACAAACTAGGAATCCCTAGTTCCCACAACTGCACAATGTCTTCTTCTCAGGTTAGCTCTAATACCAGGTTAGTTTTTCAACTTTAAGCTAGCATTATTAGGATCTTTAACTGAGAGAATAACAAGTACATCAATCATACACAAGAGACAATGATCACAGTTTTTTTCCTCGAGGAAAGCATAAATGGAGAAAACCCCGCAACTTCGTCAAAGATAGAATCAGCGCCAAAACAGTGAAAGCCCAAAATAGTAAGTGATCTCCCGATAGTAGTAATCTTATTCTTGTCTTGCCCCAATGTCTTCTCCTTCCTCAACTATGCACTACACTTGAGTGTGGATGAGTTGTGTGTTAAATAGAGAATTCAGTTGTCTACTTATACTAATCCTAACATGACTAAAACCCTACCAGGGCCGACCTACTAGGAGAGTCTAATAACCCTAGTGCCCCAGAACTGCGGGGACTTTAACCCTTAGACAATCGAAGGGTTACCCACTATGACTTGACATGACTTGTTTACATTATTGATCCTCCTGATAGGAACATTGAGGAATGACAACATGACTCAATTACATTATTGATACATCTCGGAATAATCGTCGGGTTACAATACATAAGATACGTAGATGAATACATTCTGAAGTTACAAATACATCAACATAAAGATCCTAATATAATACTAGATTGAATGATACAATTCTAACACCATTTGAATTTGTACAAATTTTGACGATTTGAACTTGGCTTGTCCCAAAAATAATTTCCCAACCCCGTTTATTGATCAAATCATCGACGCCTGCACCAGACATGAAGTATTTTCCTTCATGGACTATTTCTCCAGATAAAACCAAATTAAGATTCGGAAGGAAGATCACTATAAGACTACGTTCACAATGCCTTGGGCACGTTTGCATACCAAGCCATGTCGTTTGGTCTAAAAAATGTCGAGGCCACTTTCCAGCAGGAAATGAATTTTTTCTTTCACGACCTCATCCACACTATCCTAGTTTACCTAGAAAACCTGACAGATCGCTCACGGAAGCATGCACATCACATAGATGACTTACACCAAGTTTTCTTAAGGTGCAACAAGTACAAAGTCCGCTTGAACCCTCAAAAGTGTGTATGTTTTGTCCTAGTTGGTTAGTTACTTGGGTTCATCATTTTTGACAAAGGGATCACGGTGGACCCTCTCAAATTCTAATCCATTCTAGTGCTCCCCTCCCTGTGTATTCTATGACAGCTGTAGAGTCTCCAAGGCAAGGCCAATTTCCTTCATCGTTTCATCCCGAAATATGCAACAAAAGTCCATGGTTTCTTGCGACTGATTCATACCAACACCCATTTTGTTTAGGATCAGCAAGAAAAAGATGATTTTGATGCATTAAAACAAGCTTTGGCCTTTGCCCATTATTGTCTCTTCCCAACTTCAACAAGGAATTCATTATCTACATGTTGGTATACAAAAATTCCATCGCGGTAGTTTTGGTCCAAGAGGACGATGCTCGTCAAGAGCATGCAATATATTACATTAGCCAAAATCTGATTGGTCCCCCTTTATGCTATTCACATGAATAAAATATGGCCCTTTCCGTCGTATTTTCCATCCACATTATTTTAAGCCATACTTGATTTGTAGCCGATTTGAATCCTATGTGGTACCTCTTGTGTCGTCGCCTCCTCCAAGGTTGCACTTCCAAGTGGATTGTTGTCCTCTAGGAGTTTGACTTGGAATTCATTGCACCGAAGAGATATAAAGCATTGTTGTTAGATACACTTATGACAGATCTTCCTCCTTCATCTGTATCACCAACCATCTCGATAGACCTACTGGATGGACACTTGTTTGTAATATCCATTGAAGACCCATGGTATGGAGGCATCCTCCTGTACCTCCGTATGCAGAAATTACCGGCTCACTTAAGTCGAGAAGAGAGGAGATGTATTCAAAAAAAATCTACTCATCATCTCCTCATCGGAGATGTTTTGTACCATCGGGGCATTGACACCATATTATGCCATTTCCTCACCCTCGATGACACTAAGAAAGTCCTTAACAACTACCACATCGAATCTTGCGATGACCACCTTTTCGGTTTGGAAACTGGCCAAAAGATTCTTCGGGAAGGATATTTTTGAACCTTCCATTTTCTCTGATTGCATCAAGGCAGTCAAACAATTCCGTAGTTTCCAACTCTTTTCCCCAAAGCAAGGACTCCCCCCGCACCACTGCATCCTGTAGTCACAATTGGTCCCTTCTGCAAGTGGGCGATCGATTTCATGACAATCACTCCTACCTCGACCAATGGACACAAATACATTATTATGGTTTTTGATTACTTCACTAATTGGGATGAGGCCATGCCCATATTCAATTGCAAATCTCACACAACAGCGTGATTTTTCTTTAACCATGTCGTTTCACGATTCAGTGTTCCACAACAGATAGTATTCGACCACGGTAAACATTTTGAAGACATTGTTTGGATAGAACTTTCAACCATGTTGAAGATCGAGCACTAGTACTCATCCTCCTACTATCCTCAGCGCAATGGACAATTTGAAGTAGTCAAAAAAATTATCAAGACCATGCTCCAGTGGATGGTTGGAAACCATAAAACCAACTAGAACCACATGCTATTTTCCTCCCTCTAGTCCTACTACACTTCCACAAAGACCTCCAGTGGCTTCACCCCATTCCACTTGGTCCACGGTGTTGAATCGATACTCCCCATTGAGTTCCAAACCCATCACTCTACCTTTCCATCGAAATCCTTCCCACCACCTCGCCCTTAGAGGAGTGCCTTACTCTGCTTGAACAAACCAATGAGGACCTCCACACTTCTCTCAAAGTAATTGAAGCATCTAAGACACACTCGAAGTCACATTTTGACTCCCATGTCCACCTTCGCACCTTTAGCGAAGGTGATATGGTCCTTGTTTATGACCAAGCCAACAATAAGTTAGGTAAAGGAATGTTCAAAACCATCTGGTATGGGCCATACGTTGTCAACCACTACCTTGGCAAGGGGGCATACATTTTGGCTAACTCTGATAGACAACTCTTGAAGAACCCTCGGAACGGGCTCTACCTCAATATATTATATGCATAATATCACCATCACGAGTCACTTGTAGTATAGTTTTTCTTTTTGTTGTTTTTCACATTCTTGAAGTGAGTCTCACAATTTGTTTCTTGGACTGCTCCAGATGGATCCTACCTTGCATCGCTACATCGGATTCACTGATGCAGTGAATAGATGGTCTCCTAATATTGTCTCGGCTACGTGGGTTATTTATTCCCCATCACATGATTTGATCCATATTGACGACATGTGTGTTGGAATTTCTACCAACAACTATTCTAAGTACGACAATTTCATGGGCCTCTTGGTCACCACACTCCAATTGGGTATTCATCACCTTGATGTCTTCTTATGCCCCCAACTACTTGTCTCCCAGTTGAATAAATTCTATCGAGTACAAGATCCTTGTTTCATTAGAAATTTCCCGCACACTAAACAATTAGTTAGAACATTTGAATCCATTTCATTCACACATGTTCCCAGAAACCTCAATAGTGTGAAAAATAAAATGGTTAACGATGTTCTAGAGTGGTATATTCATCATCGCATATAGGAAATATATAAAAAATGCATCATGCATCACCATATAATCATGCATACATATGTAACATACATCATCTAGGAATTTTTCATCATAACAAGACTCACACAAAAACCACAAAAGTGCATCCACGTGCATAAATATATATATATATATATATATATATATATATATATATATATAGTGTTANAATGAGAAGCCCCACAAAGCTTTCTCAGTTGGATACACATATCGATACAAAAAGCCTGGTGCACCATCACACTAGGGGCAACACCACTAGATACTAGTTAGACTCAGATCCCTCTACCTAGTCCTTTGACTCTATCTCCTCCTCCAATTCCTCCTCTTCCTCCTCCTCCTGCTCACTCGAGTCATCATAATCATCCATAGGTATGTCTCCCTGAACCATTTCTTGCACTTACTTAGCAGCAACTGCAATTATTTTCATTAGAGGAATCCACTCATGAGGAGCATGGTAACAGGAAGCAATAAGGCCATCATCCAAATGATGCTAACCATCATCTATGATTCCCTCTAGTAGGTGCTCCACATGCTACTGAAGCTCGTCCAAAGTATGTCGCTCCCTCTTGCCTCCCTATGTGGGTGGATCTAGTCCCTCCACCCTTCCCATCCAGTGTTGGTACCTTACAGGAGGGAGAGGACCGACATCTGTACATGCACACAAGTATGTCATCAGTCCCTACACATCAAATAGCTACCAATAAAATAATTATTCTATATATGAATGTAACCACATAAAACATTATGTATACGTACCATTTGGTCCCCAGGCCTGGCCTGGAGGTCAGGGCATCTCTGGGAATGCCTAGTAATCCATATCAGCATATGGGTAGTCCTCAATGACCACCAAGCACTGTCTCCCTTGATCTACAATATCTCGATTAAATAAGTGACCCACCATGCTACCCGCCTCACGCACCACCATCTCACACCATCTTCACATCTTAGGCTTCTGAGGCCCACCATCCCGCACTTCTAAGTGCATTTGAATGGTTGGAACTCCTTCAAAGAAGAAAGAGCATAGAAAGGAAGTGAAGCACAATTCCCCTCCAGCCATCTTGGCATGGTTCAACACATGTCAAACCAAGTTCAAGTACATATGGGCCCATCGATAATATGTTCCTGCCATTTCGCTCTCAACCATATGAATCTTCCCCCCATATATCTTGTGGTTCCTAGATGAAAGAAAGATCCACAACACCATCACTACAACTTTCTAAGTTGAAAGACTCTCAATATCGCACAACAAGACATATGACCCACACACACAAGCATAGGAAAAATAGTGCCTCTCGCAGAGGTCATCCAAAGTCTCCCCATGTGAGAGCTTTGGCATCATATCTCCAATCACTCCCAGCATTGGGATCCCAGTCATAAAGTACACATCCCATAGCATAATCTTAAGAAATTTCCCCTAGATAATGAAGCACTCTGCCCCACCATCCCAAAAACCCACCAAATTCTCTAGTAGCAATCACTGGGTCTTCATCGGGGGAACCTGCATGTACTTGAGCAATCCACGTCGAGCTAATGTATCCCATGCACCTGTGGTTCGAAGAGCCTCCCTCCACAAGTCTTTACAGTCCCTCTCCCTCCAAATAGCTTGATCCATCCTATATAGTAACCAAATCCCTGTCATGCATAGCCATAAATGAAAAACCCATCCAAGGACGAAGTCGCTCCTTTTTAGCCAGAAATAACGACTAAGTCATAGTTATTGGCTAAACAGGTGTGACTCAGTCACACATTCTAGCCCAACAGTTGTGGCTCCAAGTCATGACTGTCTCCTTAATAGGAGCGACTGGGTCGCTACTGTTTGGCTAGAAAGCATGACCTAGTCATGACTTTCCCCTTGAAAAGAGTGACCCATCCCAAAAAACCTTTTCAGGTTGTCCTAGGCCCCTGGGGTGCCACCTGGGTGAGCAAACCAAAACACTAAACCACTGAAATAGATGTTTTCTGCATGTACTCTTACTTGCAAGTCACGAATCAGAAAAAAAAAATGGCCGAAATGGAAGAAATCAGTGAAATAAGTCTAGGGTCCTCCACTCAAACTTAGCGCTGAACAATAACAATGACACATGTCATGTGATCCCCCCATTTTTATAGGCCTCAGTGGATCTATTTTTCTTCCAAGAACTGCAAATCCATATAGAGTTCATTTGGGACATCGTTTTCACCGTTGGATTCAGTTTTATGTCCTTTGTCTTTTGACAAGACCCTCCTCACATTTTTAAACCATGATTTTCTAGACCATTTCCCAGAATTCACCCCAATTTTCCTACCTTCACGCGAGTCTTCCTCCATATGTATTGGCATGTTCACGAGCCATCCATTCCATCCATACCATACAACTGGCCACTTTTGACCACTATTCATTGTCCCGCAAGGGGGATCCATTAGTGGTTGGCATTTACGCCCATCATCCATGTTCCCAAAATAACCTTGGGTCATATATCGAACACTTCCCCCTTGCTTGGTTGACCATTATGGAGTTTTTGTTAAGCTCTTTTCTGACTCCTAAATGAAGAAAAACATGGCTGAGCACGCTTGCTTCCTTTAATGCTCATTAAAGTATTTTAAAAGGCGTCTATGTAGCCTCATTTATCTCTATTTTCGCACTATATAGACTATCATAAGAAAATGACCACCTTGGCACACTCATACCAAGAACTTTTCCCTCTGCATCCTTTTATGCTTTCTTGGGCATTAGGACCAAAATTTACGAAAAATCTCATTATGGTTGTCTTTAAGCTCTTTTCCAGCCTTCTAATCAATAAAATATTGTTGAGAAAACTTGGTTTCATTCATGCTCATAAAATTATTTGAATGATCATCTAGTTAGTGCAAGTTTAACCTTTTCTGACCTGATTGGACTACCAACAGCAAACAAGTCTCCCATCCCCTAAAAAGCATGGTCGAGCTCTCATATGTATGCTTTTATTGTTTTTAAGGGATAGGATACTATCAATGAAAAAGATACCACACTAGAGTCTTCTTCCTGTTTTCAGACTCTCTAAAAATGAAAACACTATCAAGCATTTACTATCTCAGTCTCGCTAAAAATCCACGAGATTGTGTCATAATGGTGTCTTTAGGTGCCACCCCATATATTATTGTTTGGCAGCATTCCCCCATCGGCTCACGTTTGTTCAGAGTATTCTGCGATGAGTCTTCCTTGGATCACATGGATATCAAAAGTATAAGTTACCTCCCCCACAAGTATTTCCCATCTACATTCACAGTCTAGGTATGGTAGCTATGATCCCTCTCCCATGAGTTGATTTCATTTGTTTCTAGGTCAGCCCTTCCGTCATTACTCTTAAGAATGGAATTTTTAGTCTCCCATGATTCCCTGCCCCTATTTTGCCACTTAGTGTGTCAGTCCCCATATTGCCCCAGATATTTGGTTATCCCGCTTGTGCTTCTGGTGAAGGAAACATTATTTCCTTGGTCAGTTGCAGGTCTCCCTCTGTCGACGACAACACATATATTCCAAAGGATATAACTAGAGGTCCTTGTATCCTGATTTCATTAACCTTATTTATTAGTTCCTTGTACCACTTGAGAGACGTCATTAGTGCCTATTGAGATGGTTGTGTCTCACATGCTCGAGTTTAGCTACATCATTTCACCATTGATATTCGTACAAGGTATTGGTCTATGCAGTATTTGGTTTAATACCCCAGTTTTCACCTGACTCTAGCACATTGGTGATTCTATTAAGGGACCTAGACATGATCATGTCCTCTATTATTTCTGGGTTGTGTTGGAAACAATGTTTGTTCATAAGACCCCAAAGCAGTGCTTCTGTATAGATTCATGATTGATGAAACATAATGTACCACATAGAATTTGGCTCTCCATCAATGAGTACCTATAGTTATGAACACTTCCCTATCCAACAGGTCATCAGTTGTGAAGATATCGCATTCCATGAGAATGCCATGGGTCCTATGTATCAGTTATTTAGATCAATATTGTATTCAGCCTCTCCTTGAGGCCACCATTATGTGACAACAATTTTATATGATCGGCTCTGATATTTTGGATCCTTGATCCCATTATTTATTCTTTTGACATTGTTACGAGCATGGGTATGCCCGCCTCATCCACATACATGTCATGTAATCTTTGTATATCACCCATTGATGGGAACCAACATTAATACAAAACCAAAAGCAACCGTGTCTTAAGCAAGGAAGCACTGCTTCTTCACAGGTCTCTCCACTATCCCAATGATCATATGATGTCTATTGGCCATACAATGAGCTCCTTCCCTCACACATCAAGGGGCAATTTGTTAATGCAAAACATTGCTCAACTAGCTCCACATGGACTAAACCATATACATACATATTTTTCCTATATTTTGCCCCTCATTTTTTACCTCCATAACTATTTTTAACCTTATGCTCTCTCAAAAAGCTCAAAAAATATGGAAAAGGGCCTAAAAACCCTCAAAAGGGCTTAAAAACCCCAAAAATGGCTTAAAAACCCTCAACATAGTTAAAAACCCACAAAGGGGCATAAAAATCCCCAAAAGGGATTAAAACCCTAAATAGGGTTCCAAAACCCTAAAAGAGAGAAAAGGACAAGAAAAACTATAAAATAGTGTGGAGGTCTCCATCAAAAGATTCACCACTTATTCGTTTGCCATATTTTTCTATCCTTTGTGAGTACGGTGAGAATCATTTCTCTCACAATACCCACATCATTTTCCAAACATTCCATTGCCCTACCATCTCCCCACCTTGTATGTTGAGGAATCCTCCCTACCATAAAGCCTGTGGAGAGGCGGTACCATCCAAGCTAGGGAGCTATGGCCCAATCTTACAGAAAAGAGAAGGTATATTTTTCCCGTCTTGTTTATTTTATTTTAGTAGTTTGTTTATTGTTTATTATTGCTAATCATTGTTTTGCAGCTTGCTTTTTAACCATTTGAACTCTGCCCTTCTGTCTTTTTAATGGAAGGGAGGTGCATTAGCATGTAGTTAGGGTGAAAACACAGCTACAACATGATCTCGTGAATTTTTAGCAAGCCCAAGAAAGTAAATGCTCGATGGTGTTTTCATTTTTAGATATTCTAAAAACAGGAAGAAGACTCCATTGTGGTCTCTTTTTCATATGTAGTCTCCTGAGTCTAAAAAAAGATAAAAGTGTGCATAGGAGAGTTCTCCCAACCTTTGGGAAAGGAAGACTTCTTTATGTTGGTAGTCCAATCAAGCCGAAAAAGGTTAAAATTATATTGACTAGATGGTCATTCAAATTCTTTTATGAGCATGAATGAAATCAGGTTTGTTTGACAATATTTTCTTGATGAGGAGGCTGAAAAAGAGCTTAAAAGAAACCCATGATGATATTTTTCGTAAAGTTCGGTCCCAATGCCTGATAAAGCATAGAAGGATCCGAAGGGAAATGTTTCTTGCCTGAATGTGCCAAGGTGGTATTTTTTTAATGATAGTCTACATAGTCTAAAAAAGGATAAAAGAGGCTACATATATTCCCTTTCAAATACTTTAATGAGCGTGAAAGGAAGCAAGCATGATCGACGATGTTTATATTCTTTTAAGAGTTGGAAAAGAGATTAACAAAAAATCCATAGTGAAGACTCGCATGGTGGCACGCAACTCAAGGTGGATTCTGGGAAATGGCTTGAAACATCCTTGTGAGGACATGAGAAAAGGGTCTCTTCAATAAAAAGAGGGAATAAAATCAAACTCGATGTCATGAATGGCATCCCAAATGGACTTCGAATGACTTTGTGGTGCACGAAAGAAAAATAGACCCAATGGAGGCCTATTGACAGGGGGGACCACATGACATGTGTCATTGGTACTATTCATTGCTAAGTTGGAGTGGAGTACCCCAGATCTCTTTTGCTGATTTCTTTCATTCTAACCGGTGGTTTTCAAATTCAAGACTTGTAGATAAGAATACTCATCAAAACCGTCCTTTTCACTGGTTTACATTTGGTTTTTTCTCATCCAGGTGCCCCTGCCAAGATGGAATGGTTCGTAGGCCTAGGTTGCACTTTTAAAGGGAAAATCTATGACCTGGGTTGCGCTTAATGGCTAAAAAGTCACTACCCAGTTGCAGCTGTCAAAGAGATAAGTGCAACCTGGGTTTCATTTGTCCAACAAAAGAGTGTATAAATTCAGGCCAGCAATAGATTAATTTTACCCACAACAATTATCAATTGATCATGCAAAATTGCTAACAATGGAGACTGAATATGGAGCTGTAACACAAAATTGTATTAACTGAGTGTACAATAGCCAACCCTGTAATAACATAGGTTGTTGAATATATAGAATACATCAAGAGATCGAATGCATAAGGAGGCATCCAAAACTAGCATAAAGCAGGCTTACCCAAAATAGGCAAATCCCCCATAGGTGTAAAAAGCTGATCCCAAATCTGTCATGAGGCTCACGAATTGGCAAGGGCGCATGGGAAATCTAATGAGTGGTGGAATGGCAGCTCATACATGCTTTTTCATGGAGGAAAGAGTGGAGGATGAAAGGGGCAAAAAACAGGTTCACCTCACCTAGTCTTGCTTTCCTATGTGCCTTAAAACACTGAAAAAGCAGGCAATAAAGTAGAAAAAGCAGAAGGGTGCCTAGGAGGCCAGGAATAAAGTAGATTTGATTCCTAAGGCTTTCCCAAGTGCTACATGAGTCAAATATGGAAAGTTTGACCTCTATGGATAGGAAATTAGCAACTTGCACATGGTGGGACTCATGAACTAGGCAAATAAGACAAAAATAAATGAGTTAATGTCTAAGTGGGTAATACTATGGGTTTGATTATTCTAAAAATCCCCCTTAAGCCTGAATTTATGAGTAATAAATAAAAAATACAGGGCCTAGCAACAAGGCTTAGTCACCCTTTTACATACTGCAAGTCCATACAACCAAGGAAGGAGGCAAAACCAACTTGGGAAAATCCTCCCTTAAACATGGACTGTAAAAAAAAATTGTAGAATCTTGTCTCCACTCATGCCTTTACAGCATGATCAACAATCCCCAGTAGTGATTTGAGATTGCTGAAGGTCTTCTCACAAAATGCTTTGGTGAAGATATCAGCTACTTGTTCTGAAGTTGAACCGAAGAGTAGGTGAATGGTGCCATCATGCACAAGCTCTCTGATGTAGTGCGTGTGAATCTCAATGTGTCTGGTTCTTTGCTTCTGAACTGGATCCTTGTAGATTCAAATGGTACTTTGGTTATCATAGTAGATGGTAGTTGAGTACTCAGGTTCAAAACCACACTCTCCAAGTAAACCCTGCAACCATAAACACTGAGTTGCTGCATTAACAACTCCTCTGTACTCAGCTTCTGTAGATGAGAGTGCAATGGCACTCTGTTTCTTGCTTGACCAGCTGATTGGCCCTTCTACAAGCATGAACACATACCCTGAAGTGGACTTTCTGTCTATGCTATCACCTGCCCAATCACTGTCAGTAAATCCAATCAAATCAAGATCATATTTTTCCTTATAGAAGATCCCATGTGTCCTTGTTCCCTGAACAAAGTTAAGGATACTTTTGGCTGATTTCCAATGGATCTCATGAGGCTGATCCATGAATATAGAAGCCACACTTACTGCATAACAAATATCAGGTCGATTATGTGTCAAATACAATAAACATCCAATCAATTGTCTATACAGTGTATTGTTTACCATCGGTGGAGAATCATCTTCCTCCAACTTCACTCCTGAAAGGAAAGGAGTTTTGCTTGCTTTGCAGTATTGCATTCTGAATTTGATAAGCAAATCCAAGGCATACTTGTACTGGCGCACCTTTATTCTAGCTTTGGTTTGAGCAATCTCAAGCCCCAGAAATTGACTTAAGAGCCCCAAATCTGTCATGGAGAAGGCTTGGTTCATAACTCCTTTTAAGGAAGGAATCTCAGCCTGTGAGCTTCCTGTAATGAGGAGGTCATCAACATATAACAAAATGATCATTAATGAACCATTAACAAACTTCAAATAGACATTTGGATCTGATTTTCACCGAACAAAATTCAGAGATAGCAAGAAGCTATCTATCTTGGCATACCAAGCCCTGGGGGCTTGCTTTAGCCCATACAATGACTTTCTCAACCTGCACACAAGAGAAGGGTTAGTAGAAAAACCTTGAGGCTGCTACATATATATCTCCTCAGTGAGATCTGCATTCAGGAAGGAACATTTTACATCCATGTGATGTACCTCCCATTGCCTTGAGGCTGCAATGGCTAGAGCTAGCCTGATGGAATGCATATTTGCCACTGGGGAAAAGGTCTCATTTTAATCAATGCCATGAACCTGTGAGTAGCCTTTAGCTACCAATATATCCTTGTACTTCAGTGGTGAACCATCAGCAGCAAATTTAGTCTTATAGACCCACTTACACTGTACTAGTTTTCTTCCTGGAGGAAGATCCACTAGCTCCCATGTGTTGCTCTTCTGGAGTGAGATGAACTACTCCTTCATGGAATATTTCCATCTTGGTTCTCCTACTACTTATTCATATGTTTTAGGATCAGACTCCACCATAAAATATCATTTTTAAGCAAACATAGGATCCTTCATGCACAGACCACTCTCAAATTGAGATCTAGTCCTCCTTGGGTCATTGGGATCCCCAGCTAGCTCACCTGCTGCATGTAGTGTCTTGGCTGCCCATTTAGGCCTTGTGGGGCTGTTTGGGTCTGCAATAAACTAATCTCCATTAAGAAAATCATAATCAGCATGTTCAACAAACTCTTTACTTACTTCTTGAGGTTCAGGTGGTGAAGAGGCTTCACCAATTTCCACTTCTGCAAGGGGTTCTTCTTCAAACTGAACACACCTTTCAATGAAGGATTTGTTTGTGCTCAAGTTTATCAACTTGTACCCTTTTGAATCTTTAGAGTATCCAACAAAAATACACTCTTGGCTTTGTGGCTGCAAATCCTTCCTCTTCTCTGTCGGGATTCTAGCCCATGCCTTTGAGCCAAAAATCCTGAAATGGGTCAGATCTGGCTTGTGCCCACTCCATGCTTCGAAGGGAGTCATGCCATCAAGATGTTTGTGAGGCACCCTATTCTGGATATAGGCTGCATATTTGATAGCTTTGGCCCAGTACTTTGGTGGCAAATTTTTGGCCTCCATCATGCATGTTTCCATCTCCTTCAGTGATTTGTTCTTCCTCTCAGCAACACCATTTTGCTGT
>LPNX010784673.1:43202-67775 GCA_001517045.1 Pseudotsuga menziesii
GCAAAAAATAGGTTCACCTCACCTAGTCTTGCTTTCCTATGTGCCTTAAAACACTGAAAAAGCAGGCAATAAAGCAGAAAAAGCAGAAGGGTGCCTAGGAGGCCAGGAATAAAGAAGATTTGATTCCTGAGGCTTTCCAAAGCACTACATGAGTCAAAGATGGCAAGTTTGACCTCTATGGATAGGCAATTAGCAACTTGCACATGGTGGGACTCATGAACTAGGCAAATAAGACAAAAATAAATGAATTAATGTCTAAGTGGGTAATACTATGGGTTTGATTATTCTAACAAAGAGTGCAACTGAGTCGCATCTGTTTGGTGACTAAGCATGACTTGGGTCACTTAGTAATGCTTAAAAGGTGCGACTTCATGATCAGAATAGTTTTTTATGTGAGATTGAGCCTGAGAGGGATTTTTTTTATGTGCAGGATTCCCTGACAGGTGTTGAGAGACTGGGATATTGGGGCCTTGTGGGGACAGGCCATGAGAAATGTGGTAGTGTGGGATATGATTTCTTGGAGTGGGTTGTTGAAGTACTTTCACATTCCACTTATGCAATCCATGATATTTTTACTAGAGACAATGATGAGTTTCTGGGATATGGACGCATAGTGCTTCATTATCTAGGGGGAGCAGCTTGAGATCACTCTCCATGATGTTTACTTTCTAACTGGGCTCCCGATGCTGGGAGTGATTTTTGACACGACACCAAAGCTCTCACATGGGGTGACACTGGATGATCTCTGTGATAGGAACTACTATGCCTCTGCTACTGTGCATGGGTCATATATCCCAATGTGTGACATTGAGAGTCTCTCGACCCATAGATCTCCAGGTAGCAGCTCCAAATTGTGGAGAGTGTGATGGTGGGAACCTACTATGGGTGGGCCCAGATGTATTTGACCATGGTTTGGCATTCACTGAACCATCCTAGGACTATGGGAGGAGATTTTTGTTTCCCCTCATTTTTGTACTCTTTCATTTTCGAGAGGCTGCTAACCCTTCGAGTGCACTTGGAAGTGCGGGATGGCAGACCTCAGGAGCCTCAGATGCGGAGATGGATCGAGATGCTGATCTGGGAGGGAGGCAACTTAGTGGGATGATTCTTTACTCTGGAGCTATTAGCACAGTGAAGGAACCTTCCAATCCTTATTTAGGACTACCCGTACGTAGGCATGGACTACATTGGAGATTCAGAGATGCCCCGATATCTAGGACAGGCCTGGGGACCAAATGGTACGTATACATAATTTTTTGTGTGATTACATTCATATATAGCTCACTAGCTTAGTGGTATCTAGTTTATGTTTATGAAAAATACTGATGATGTACTGTGTGTATGTACAGATGTCAGACCACACCCACCTATAGGTTATGAGCGATTGAGGGGTAAGGTGGAGGGGATAAATCCCCTTTCTCAAGGGAAACAAAGTGTCTTGGCCTCGCTTTAGCATGACATAGAGAATTTACTGGATGGATTTACTGATGACAATTGGAAGCACGTAGATGATGACATGATCGCTTTCTGTTACCGCATGCCTCATGAGTGGATCCCCTTGATTAAGAGCATCATTGTTGCATCAGATTATGTTCGAGCGATGGCCTAGGGTGACGCACTGATGGAGGACAAGGAGGAATCCAGTGATGAGGAGGACACCGAGGAGGATGTAAAGTTAGAGGACCAGGAGGAGGATTCTTATTCTGATTAGCAGCTACTGGTGCTTCCCCTAGTGCGATGGTGCACTAGGATTTTAGTATTGATATGTATGCTCAACTAAGAAATCTTATGGAGCTTCTCATTTTGTACTAAACACTATGACATGATATATATATTTATGCACATGGATGCACTTTTTATGTTTTTTTATATAAGGATTTTGATGATCAAAATGTCTAGATGATGTAGATGACACATGTATGCATGATGCAGTATTTTGATTTCCTATATGCGATGATGAATATGCCACTCTAAAACGTAATTATCCATTTGGTATGCTACACTATTGAGGTTTATGTGAACATGCATGAATGTTATGGATTCAAAATTTCTAAGTAGCTGTTTAGTGCACAGGAACTTTCTAAAGAGACAAGGATCATGTACTCGGTAGTAGTTGTTTAATTGGGAGACAAGTAGCTGGGAGTGTAAGAAGAAATAAAGGTGACCAATACCCAACTGGAGGGTAGTGGCAAAGAGACCAATGACACCATTGTACTCAGCCTGGTTTTTTGTAGCAATGCCAACACACATTCCATTGATATGGATAAACTCATGTGACATGGAATAGATAACCCACATATCTGAGGCAAGATTAGGAGGCCATCTACTTGTTTCGTCAACAAATCCAATGTAGCGACATGAGGTAGGATACATCTGGAGAATTCAAGGAAACAAATTGTAATAATCATGTTAAGAATGATGTAAAACAAAAAAACATTATTATACTACAAGTGACTCATGGTAGTGACCTCAGGCATAGAACCACTTAAGGTAGATCCTGTTGTAGGGATTCTTCAAGAGGTGGCCATCTGAGTCAGCAAGAATATATGCCCCCTTGCCGAGGTAGCGCTAGATGACATATGGACCATACAACATGGCCTCTAACTTCCATTTTCCCAACTTATCATTGGCTTTGTCATAAACAAGGACTAGATCACCTTTGCTAAAAATGCAAGGGTCGAAATGGGAGTCAAAATGTGACTTTGACTGTGTTTTAGTTGCTTCAATTTCTTGGAGAGTAGCACGAAGGTCCTCATTGGTTGTTTTAAGCAGAATAAGGCATTATTCTAATGGGGAGGTATTGGGGAGGAGCTATACAATAAGGAAGAGTGACACAATCTAGTACTCAGTGGGAAGTACCAATTCGACACCATGGCCTAACTGGAAAGGGGTAAAGGCGGTGGCGGTTTTTGTTGATGTTCGGTAGGCCCAGAGAGTTGAGAAGAGCATATGGTGGTAGTTGGTTTTATGGTTTCCTACCATATGCTAGAGCATGGTTTTGATGATATTGTTGACAACTTCAACTTGTCCATTTTCCTGAGGGTAGTAAGAAGAGGATTACTGGTGTTCAAAATTCAACATGGGTGAAAGATCAGTCCAAACCCCATCATCAAAGTAACGACCATAGTTCGAAACTATTTTCTAGGGGACAATGAATCGTGTGATGATGTGGCTGAAAAAGAAATGTGCCACTATGTCGGATTTGCAATTGAAAGTAAGCATGGTATTGACCCATTTAGTGAAATAATTCATGACCAGGATGATGTAGTTATGGCCGTCGACCGAGGTGGGGTTACATGTCAAAGTCGATTTCCCATTTGTAGAAGGGACTAACTGTGACTACCGGGCGTAACAACGTGAGGGGAGTTCTTGATTTTGGAGCAAAGAGTTGAAAAATGTGGAATTTTTTGAATTCCTTGACGTAATAAAAAAAATGGTAGGCCAAAAATAACCAGCATAGAGAATCTTCTCGGCCATTTCCAAACCCGAGAGGTGGCCACCACAGGCTCCAATGTGACATTCATTAATAAAATTTTTAGCCTCATCATGGGCGAGGAAACAACATAATATGGTATCAATGCCTCAACGGTACAGAACACCCCTAATGAGGATATGGCGAGCATATTGGTGTCAAATGCACCATCTATCTTCGCAGCTTAGGTGAGCCCCAAATTTGTGGGTACACAGGTACAGGAGGATGCCTCCATACAATGGATATTCTGTGGAAATGAAAAATAAAAATTCATTCGGAAGGTTGATCATGATTGGTGGTGATGCAGATAATGGAGGAAGGTTTTTCATTAGTGTAGCTAGTGCTAAAGTGTTTTTTCTCCTAGGGGCAACAAACTCCAAGTCGAACTCTTGACGAATGACAATCCACTTGGCAGCATGACCTTGTAGGAGGCAGCAACTCAAGAGGTACCTCATGGGTTTGGAATCGACCACAACCCTAGTGTGGTTCAAAAGAATGTAATAGCTTATATTTTGAACATAAAATATGATGATGAGGGCCATATTTTCTTCATGTGAATAACATAAAGGGGGATTGGTCAGCTTCTGATTAATGTAATAAATCACGTTCTCTTGACGAGCATCGTCCTCTTGGACCAAAACTCCAGCAATGGAATTTTTGGATGAGTCAAAAGCATGTTGTGCATGCTTATCCAAAACAAATGGAATGTTGGTACGAAGTAGTCATAAGAAGCCATGGACTTTTGTTTCATAATCCAGAATAAAATGGCAAAGGAAGTTGTCCTTTCCTTGGAGACTCTACAGTTTGCACAAAGTATGTGGTGAGGGAAGGTCTAGAATGGCTTGAACCTTGAGAGGGTGAACCACAATCCCTTTGTGAGATGATAAACCCATGTAGACAACCAGATGGGACAAAAAACACACACTTCAGAGGGTTCAAGAAAATTTTGTATTTGGGAAACCACAAGAAGTCTTGTTGTAAGTCATCTAGATGATGTGAACGCTTCTCTGAGCAAACAATGAGGTCGTCCAAGTAGACCAATATGATGTGGATAAGGTCATGGAAGTACAAAGTCATGGCCCACTAAAAAGGTGGCTCTAGTATTTTTAAGTCCAAACAACATGGCATGATATGAAAACATGCCCTAGGGAGTTGTGAAAGAAGACTTTTACTGGTTTTCTTTTCGGATCTGAATTTGGTTATACCCAGAGAAACCATCCATGAATGAAAGGACCTCATGTCTAGTGCAAGTGTCAATGAATGGAGTAGGGAAGTTTTCTTTGGGACATGCCAAATTCAAGTCATGAAAATCAGTATACACACGGATGGTACCTTGTTTTTTATTTACGGGAACAAGATTAGAAACCCAAGTTGTATACGAGATAGGGTATATGAAACCTGTTGTGCATAGTTTCTCAATCTCAAATTTGACCACAACGGCCTTTGAAGGGTGAATTAGTATTTTCTTCTAATGGATAGGTGCCACATCGGGCCATGTATCGATATGATATTCAAATATAGATGGATCCAACCTAGGAATCTTGGTATAAGACTAGGAAAAGATATCATAGAATTCTTGAAAAAGTTCTTTGTAGGAAGCGACTTCTTCAAGGGAGCACGATGCTTCAAGTTTGATCTCTTAAAAAACCTCAGGGTTGGTTGATATATTGACTTTAATAGTGGGAGAAATTTTGTCCATGTTTCCCTCTTCAAAGGCGTTAGGAGCTGGAATGGGGTTTTTGAACCAATCCACTTTTCCATGGATAAAGTCCTAGGCTTCGATTGAATACTGATCCGACGATGATAGAGGTTCCTTGAGGATTAAAAATGAGAAATGGTGCATATCCTCCCAAGGGTATTCAGAAGCTAGTAGAGCTTTGAGGATATCCTCATCATTGCTGAAACAACAATTGGATAGATTTGAAGGATCATCTAAGGTTGCAGAGATAGAAGAGCTAGCGGAGATGGAAATAATGTATATGGTGGTGGTGTTCTAGGAGGAAGCTGGAGGGTGAATTTCCTTGATGACAGTGAATTCAAACATATAATAGTGTTTCCAAATGTCATGAATAATAGACCAATACTCGAACAAGTCTGGGAAAAGGTGCGAATAGAGGCTGTACAAACTGTAAACCATGCACAAATGGTTGGTCCTCAAAGACTTGTTCTTGACTGTTGGCAGAGTTGAGATGATGACAACTGTAGTGTCATTAGTTGTATCCATAGAATCTATGCATGTGTGTAGGATTGGTATGTATAGGAATTTTTGACATTCATGACCATGGACATTGCACAAAGTACAAGGTGGAGTCGGATGAGGCTCAGTTGTTTCTTTAGTGTCCTTTCCCCGAGCCTTCTTTAGGAGAGGAGGGGCATGTTTGGGGATGGAAGGCATGTTCAATGGGACCGTAGGAGGGCATGACTATATCTTGATTGGTTGTGGTGGAGTCTACACAACCTGAGGCATCGTTTGTGGGGTAGGTGGTTCAAGGTACCACACAGGAATCCCCAGCGTAAAATTAGGTAAATTTAGAGTAGCCATGACAAGCTTACTCATGATGCCAAATGGTGGGAATAGGAAGGGAATCATGTGGATCGAGAATGAACCCCAATAATTCTCGGGTGACAATGGTTGGGGTTGTGACTGATTTTGTGGTGTGGCTGGGATGGTAGTGGATGAGATAGTACACAACTCTGTTGTGTTAGTTGGCATGGGAGGAGGTGGCATATATGGGAAGGTGTTTGCCATAGGCGCTTTGACAAAAAATACCGATCCCACAATAGATAAGGATGAGATCATGATATTTCCATCACGAGGAACATGAGGAGTTGAAACACAGTGGATTCCATGACTCTCATGGAACACATGTAGCTATGTCGAAGGAGGAGGTTCTAATCAAGTTGGGAATTAATAACCTCAATGTAAATCAAAATATTCTTCCCAGCTAATGAAATAGGAACTTTCAGAAGAATGCACTGGGATTTTGTAGAGAGACCATCTTAGGCACGGAGGGTGGTAGTAGACGGTTGGAGGGTAGGGGACCCGAGTTTCTACCAGAAAAAAGTCGACATAACATAGGTGGATGCCCCTTCATCAATGATACATTGATGTACAACCAGATTCTGAATTGAGATAGGAATTTCAAAGGCAATGGTGGATGGAATTTTGGGTTCTCCTCGATCCAGATCAAATGTGATCAACATGGAATCAGCAGGATCCATGGCACCTAATGCAGATAACAACGCTTTTCGTTGCGTTAGGAAAGTTTTGAGCACTAGAGTGGACATGGATGTAGGTGACTGGGCCAAGTCATCATCAATGTTTTAATTTAGGTCAGCTCAAGTAGTCACGTTGTTGGCAATACATCGTATAGGAAACCATGGAACTCTAGCCACCCCATCAGTGGGGGGTGTAGGTAAGTGGAGGGGCATAATGGAAGTGTTAGAAGTAGATGTTGCTTATGGGTCAGTGGTTTCTATGGTGGATCCATACTAGTTGTGCCTATTCTGGAGGTTAACTTCTTTGGTTAACAATGTCATTAGGTGATGGACACCAGTCTCAGTAGGTGAGGCCACGGTGGGAGTTACAGCAGAAGGTGGGGCCAAGGGTGTGGTTGCAACCAATCCTTGGTCTGGTAATGGGTTTTGGATGAACATAGTGGGAGGACCTGGTGGTTTTGGGTTGGGATAACTAGGCTGCGGCGTTGTAATCCTGTTGAGCTTCATTTTGGAGACACTGTCGAACATAATCCATGTGAGGGAACATATGTGTATAGTAACTGTAGGTGTTACACAGGGCACAGAGATGATTGGTCCATAACTATCAAATATTTCCCGGTCGATAGGATGTTGGGGGTTCTATGTCTGTGGATTGGCACCATTTTTGTTCTGGGGTTTAGGCTATTGGCCACCTCCTTGTGGCTAATTATTGCCTCAGTTTCTTCCTTTATTTTTCTTACACTACCCTTCTTGGTTGTTTGGGGTGGGTTGGTTGGGAAGGTTCTATTGAGTGAAAACTTGTCCTATGGAAACCAGAGGGGATGAGGATGGAGACGGATTGTGCTGCGCTGGTGGCACATAATAAACTGAAGGAGCTAGGAGAGCTCCAAATACGGTCATTGGGACCGAATACGACTTTTCCAGACAAGTCAGCGCATGGGCATGCTGATTTGGTGCAGGATGTGCATAAGAGGAGGTGGCTCTAGACTAAGCCCTCATCTGTGAGTAATCAGGGATACTGTTTGGTTGTGAAACACTATGGGTGTTTCATGGGTGCAGTGGAATTATAGGGGGTTCCACATAGTACTGAGGGTGCTGTGTGATAGAGATAATGACACCATCTGCAACATGGGATGCCCTCGGCGTATCGTGGCAGTAGGTGTCAGGATGGGGAGTATGTGGTATGATTGTATTTAAATACCTAGCTGGGTGTAGATTAGATTGAAATGTTGATCATTTAAGATGGCCTCCTACTCATATTGGGGTCACTCAGAGGCGACTTCCTTGCCTATGGGTGGGAGTAAGGTATTTAAAACTAGTCAAGGAAGATCCTATCATCTAGTTGGATATTGCACAGGATACATCACCTTCGCCACTCACAGATGTGGTCGGTGATGTGGGTAGCTATATTTGATGACAAGATAGAAGTATTTCCACTCGCTCATCATATCAGATGGGTAGTTGAAAGTACTGGAGGAACATGGAGGCCAGTGAAAAGATATATGGGTAGGAGGCATGTGGTAGTTCGATGTACCATTTCGCAAAATGCTACGGAGAGAAATTCCTATGGCTTGGGGTACCACAATAGACAGCTTGACTCCAGAAATCAATCCTTTCCAATATGCAATAGAAATTAAACATCTAACACTAAAGGATTAGACTTCGTACCTTATTCCGGACGGTTGAAGTAGATCCCTGTTGAGCTTTCCAACTTCAGCTTGAATTGATAGATTACTTACTCAAAAACAAGTAAAAAATACAAGCATACTATATATATCGGTGTTAGATCTATTCTAGCATATATAATCAACAATGTATAAGCATTTGAAATCATCCAATGGATACAATATTCATTCAAACATACATTATTGGACAGGAAAAGATATTTCTATTATTATAAAATCAGATATTACAATGGATACAACCTCTGTCAGCACGTCTACGAATCAGAGAAACTGAATCCCCCACTTGGGCCTCCACCACTTCAATCCTCCATCTCTTGATAGCAAGCTCACAAGAAAAAGGCAAGATTGGGAAGAACAAAAAAGTGCTCCAAGGGACAAAGGGATGCAGACTCAAGCATAAGTTTCGGCAACAATGAACTATAGTTTCTTTGCTCTCAATTCTCTCTTATGCCTTCAATGTACCAAAGAGTTCCTTATATATCTTTTCAAAGGGGTAATGAAAGGTCGAATCTAAGCGATCTCAAGGCATATGGAAGGCCAGGAGTCAAGTGAGTCAGATCCATGTCAAGGAAAACTCCAAAAGGAATTGGATTATGCACACATCCTGATGTATGCGGTTTTAGGGGTCAAACCCGTGTATATACGCAATTAAGGGTTTAAAAGTCACGTATATGGATTTTCACATGTTTTTAGGGATGGTCAAGGAAACATCAAAGGACAAAAAATGGTCCAAGGGGTCTAAGGAGTCTACATAGGGATAGGGGAAAGGCCATACAAGTGTGATTCACTTGGAGTGGTAAAATCATCTATAACAGATGCCCCCTAATGTGTGAGGTCAGAGGGGTCATACGATGGCTGAAATACATTATAAGTCCATCCCAGAAGTGGAGTGATGAAGAATCCCAAATGGAATACCAACCACCCAACCAGCATAGTACAATGATACAACTCTACACATAATTACAAATACATATAGCAGTCCCAGATACATAAGAGTACAATGGCCATGAATAGGCATGATACAAGATATCACATAAGTGGTCATCGCCACGTACAATATACATAGATCAGAATCTCCATGATGAAGATATACAAAGGATCATGATTTCCATAATGGTTGAAGATATACAATGGATCAAGATCTCCATAATAGCTGGAAATGTCTGACATATACTGGAATCAACTCAAGATAGCTGAAATCTCATGAACACTGGCACGATCAAGTAGGTATCATATAAGAGATGGCACCAATCTGGAAGGTCTTCTACATAAACTGCTACGAGTACATGCCCTACTATGTGAATAGAGTTGTTGAGGTCAAACATAGTAGTCCATTGTCTGATTATTGGTCATTGATGTATACCGTTAATAGACGTGAGATCACCCACCGATAATGAAAATGGGAATCAAGGTACTAGAGTGCAAACTAACAAGTGTGAACAAATTTGTTCAGGTCAAACACTTGAGATGATCCATCGATCAGGGGACATTAATGTATTCCCAAATAATGCCGATGGCAAGAGAACCTTCCACTGATGACTGCAAGTCTCAAGGCACTCAAAAATGACTCTAGATTCCAATCCCATAATAAATGATTTGAAGTTGATGGGATGAAATCTGTTGGAAGGAGGGCATTAAGGTATCCCCCATCATCCAACATGAGGTATTCAACAAAGCTGTATGATGTGGAAGGACTCGATCATAAGGCGCACGAACCAATAACTATACTAGGAATGGCCAACATGCAAAGTCAAGATAACTAAGGAATGGATGAGTCAGGCTTCAACTTACTTTGAACACAAGCATAACGGTGAATGGTGACTGAATAAAGGTAGCATAGCCTCGATATACAAACTGGGACATATCTGCGACACAGGAGGCATCGAAAGAGGATCCATAGGGACTGGAAGCTTAACCAGTCAGTGGAGATAAAATTAGATAAATGAGTACAAATCCTAAAGTCAAACTATAAACCCAACCAATGGATGTGATATACAATGCTCTGTTCGAAGGCAACATGACTCGACAGCTACCAAAGATAACATCTTTCCTTTTCCGGCTTTTTGGTTTTTTTATTTTTTTTGGAATTTTTCAATTATTTAAAAATATTGAAAAAGAATAAAATGGCTTTATAGTTACAGACTAGGAGGAGACGAGTGTCATAGGGGAAAACAAACTAGTTCCAAGCAGTGGAACATACCTATGCTCAATGCAAGGACACATGTGTAGGATATTGACACTCGGGGGAAAATCCCCTCCTGGTAAAAAGGGAATCAAGCTGCAAAGGATATATAAAATGGCTCTGCATAGCTAGACATGAGACAAGCTCGGGCTATATGGCTGAAACACAATGTCAGGGAAGCCGGCATAAAGCTCAATAAGGCAGGCAAAGCTCATGATAATGCAATTACAAATTGACATACGGTAGTCCTGAGGGACATAGGCTAGCAAAAAAATCAAGAGGAGTATGAGGCTCTTGTGAAATGTCATGGCAATACTATACAATGGACTCCCACACCCTAAAAGACGAAACATTAGCATGGGCACCAAATGCAAATAAGGCGCTAACTAGGGTACCCATGTAAGGTCAAGCTCTACCACTCATATCATGCCACTTCTAAAACAACAAGAAGGTTCCATGACATAATAGAGTGGGTTTGTACCTAAGGCTATGATGAAATGGTCATAAGGTCATGCAAAATTCAAATGGTGGTGAAACCTAACCTATATACCAGTTTAGACATGATACCTGTGATAGGAACGAATGGATCGAAACTTCGGAGAGAGTGTACAAAAACTGGACCCTACATGACAACTGTATTAGTCCAAAACAACCCAAAATAGTTAATAAAGAATCCAAACTATAGGATATAGGGAGGAATTATCATGACGACTAAACCCAAAGGAAACAACGTAGTGAATGATGGGACATAAAAAGGAAAGTAAGGTGCAGACCCAACATTCACTCATCCACTACCACCCCCATGAGGTTGACCACTGGTGTAAATAATGAGAGAATGGAGTCAACATTCTCCAAAAATGGAGTAGAGGGTGGAATGTGACCACTCCCAAATCTATGAGCACAGTAAAAGGTTGTGATTCCCCCAAGTCTGACACCAGGGTTTGTACTAGGACTAAGGACAGGTGATAGAATACTAGGCATGCCAAAAATAAAAGGACCCAAACTCAAGAGAGCATAAATATACTCAAGTAACCATGATCCCAAATGCCAACTAGCGCACAAAGAGCACCCTCCTAAGAAAATATATAGACAAAATAAAAGCAAACCAAGGGGAGGATAAGTGAGCTCCCGAATGAAGCAGGTATGTCTCGCCTAGGAGAGGCTTAAGACTCCCATACACAACAAGTGGAGGTACATAACCGATTATTGTGGCCCTCAGCTTCAACCCATAAAGTGACTGTGCTGTCTGATCCCAACATGGCCGGGATACCTGTAGAATAATCCCTGCAAAGTACCCCCTCGATATCCTAGGTAAGGCCACTAGGGTCACCTCAATATAATCAATGCTCAGGTGGACAGTCGCAGGCGGGATTGACCGTATGGGTAGGGTATCAAATCCCAAAAATCTTGAAAGAGCCCCCAGATACGAATACAATCCTGGAAATATCTTCGTTGCTACTCAGTTATGACTAGGGGTTATCCCAATCAATAACCGCTCACACTGCCTCATGCTTAACTCCCTTTTGAGAGGAGGATCCTGAGAAACACTAGTTATACCAAGGATTTCACACGCTCACCTGGATAGACACATACATGTTGTTGTTTAGTGGTCTTGGAGAATTTACTCACAATGAACTATTCCAAGACCCTAAAACCTAGTCTTGTTGGTGCACCCTATAAAAGAAAAGAATGTAATTCATTTTATTATGCGTTGATTTTAATTGGCTGTAATTAGTCAAAAGGAAATGACCATGCAACTAATGAAGTTATGACTCAGCAGTGAAGTAAATATACACACCATAACAAACAATGCTAAGTGCAATATTTGTTAAATGAAAAATAGGGTATCCCACTACATGAGATGCATAAATATATATCTCTTTCCGATTGCCAATGCAATCCTTCCTATATGAAATCCTAAACACAACTCTCATCCAAGCAATCCAATGCAAGTACCCCCTCAAATCCATATCTAAGATGCAACTAAGAGTGCAACTACTTTGTATTTTTCAATATAAAAGAATGAAAAATGCAATAAAAGTCATCTAAAACTCTCAGTATCTACAGCAAGTATAAAAGACAAGCCCAGCAAGACACTGAGACAAAAAAGAGTAATGCACTAATGGAAAAACAAAAAGGATAAATGACTAAAACTAATTTCAAAGAAAAATCAATGAAAAAGCGGTCTCTGGTCACAAAAGAAGCATCCAACAGACAACATCAGACCCAAGGAAGACCCAACCACACTCACAACCCACCCAACAAATTCTCACAACATCAAAATCACCAAAAGGGAGGATGTATGTAACTGTTTAAATAATAGTTGCGTATATACATGACGTTTGGCCAAAAACCTGCCCGTATACGTGGATTTTGGCCAAAAACCTGTGTGTATACATGACGTTTGGCCAAAAATCCGTGTATGTATGTGACTTTTGGCCAAAAACCTACGTATACAGAGAAGGAAGTGGTAAAAAGTAGGCCCAAGGTCAAACCAATAAAGGGGGGTGTCAATGGATGAACATACTATAAAATGCAACACAGAAACAAGGAGAAACAAAGAACAAGTCAATAATATCAAGCCCATTGTGCCCGCAAACCCCAAATAAAAACAAGGAACATCCCCAGCGGAGTCGCCAATTCTGTTACGAAGAGAAATTTCTATGGCTTGGGGTACCACAACAGACAACTTGACTCCAGAAATCAATCCTTTCCAATATTCAATAGAAATTAAACATCTAACACTAAAAGATCAGACCTCGTACCTTATTCTGGATGGTTGAAGTAGATCACCGTTGAGCTTTCCAACTTCATCTTGAATTGATAGATTACTTCCTCAACAACAAGTAAAAAATACAAGCATACTATATATATCAGTGTTAGATCTATTCTAGCATATATAATCAACAATGTATAAGCATTTGAAATCATCCAATGGATACAATATTCATTCAAACATACATTATTGGATAGGAAAAGATATTTCTATTATTATAAAATCAAAGATTACAATGGATACAACCTCTGTCGACACGTCTGCGAATCAGAGAAACTGAATCCCCCACTTGGGCCTCCACCACTTCAATCCTCCATCTCTTGATAGAAAGCTCACAATAAAAAGGCAAGCTTGGGAAGAACAAAAAAGTGCTCCAAGGGACAAAGGGATGCAGACTCAAGCATAAGTTTCAGCAACAATGGACTATAGTTTCTTTGCTCTGAATTCTCTCTTATGCCTTCAATGTACCAAAGTTTTCCTTATATAGCTTTTCAAAGGGGTAATGAAAGGTCGAATCTGAGCGATCTCAAGGCATATGGAAGGCCAGGAGTCAAGTGAGTCGAATCCATGCCAAGGAAAACTCCAAAAGGATTTCGATTATGCACACATCCCGATGTACACAGTTTTACGGGTCAAACCCACGTATATATGCGATTAGGGGTTTAAAAATCACGTATATGGATTTTCACATGTTTTTAGGGATGGTCAAGGAAACATCAAAGGACAAAAAATGGTCCAGGGGGTCTAAGGAGTCTACAGAGGGACAAGGGAAAGGCCATACAAGTGTGATTCACTTGGAGTGGTAAAATCAGCTATAACACAACAACACCTGTAAGCGTACATTGTAATAGCCTTAGTATGACGGAGTCATACACAATCTTGTTTGATGAACACCATAAATGGAAAGAGATGATATGGTTTTGGGGGTCCTCCCCTGCCTTTCCTTCAACCTTTGGTATGTGTGAAGGAAGTTTGTTCGGCATGGGAGGCAATTGAGGTTGATAACTAATGGGTTCATTTGTTAACCTAGAAAAATATGGAAATTTAAGAAGAGCCATAAATGGTAGGCTAGACCCAAGGTTGGCTCAGGACGGACCTAAAATGGCACCATAGTTTGCAGGAGTATGATTTCTTTGCATGGCTCGGGGTATATGAGGTTGACTTCCTAGCTCATGGATAGTTGGAATGGTCATGGAAGGGCCACTTCCCCCATGTATGTAAGGTGGTACAATAAGAATTGTGGTAGTTGGTGTGAGGCTGCCAGTAATGGGTAGCTTACCTATAGCAGCATGTGCAGTGGTGGTGGTACTGCTAGTAGGGATGCATGCTTGTGATAATGGGTGGCAAGGACATAGGTCCACCGTCACTTCCCCCTCTAAAGAAGGGATTGAGATTAGTGCCAACCATGGTGCTAGATGGTGTAGTGAACAGATTTGGTTCAAAGTGGTAGGATTCTAAATCAGAATAAGAGGTTGTGTGTCCTTCTCAAGGTGAGGAGGGTTATCGAACAGGGCTTCGACAATGATGGTCTAAAGAACCAAACTGAGGGGAGTTCCCCCTAAGTCAATGGGAATATTGTGGTAAATAAATGATTGTTATAGTAGTAACATGTAATGAATTTGGACCCTAGTTTAAATTATCTTCTTATTGGCTCAAAAGAAGTCACTCAGCCACCAAGACTTCCCAAATATAATGCTTTGGTTTTCCTCATAGGTGGGTATCTAGTTAATCCGGCGGGGGTCATTTCTCATTTCACTTGGAAGGTCCTCTCAATGGCTAGCTACTTTAGGGTTCCTATGGTACTCCTAATAATGAGTTTCAAAGAAAATCTCAAGTACTTCCCACAGTTGTTGCGGATGAGACTTATGTCCCAAACCAAATTTTATTAAGTAAATTTGGTTACTTTTAAGGTTTAGCTTGGGATCATGAACTGAACGCACTTGATTATTGATGTGAGTATGTGTGCACTTGTGTATGAAAATTTTACTTTCAAATATGAAATAATTAAATAACAATGTAATTCCTACAAGAAACAAGTAAAGGGCTGTACCAAAGCAGGTCTGAAAGGTAAAAGTAGATCTGAACAAAGTACAAGATAGACAAGGGTCAGAAAATAGGTGACTGACTATTATGTTTGCAAACCAGTAGTGTGACTACCCCAAATTTGTATCCTTCAAATCAAAGAGGGATTGTTGGGCTCTCAACAAAGTGGAAACAAGTCCACCCATAGATCCACAGGTCAAACTCCAAGTGCTCGGTGCTCAACAAGGAGGATGCTAATGCCATGAGACTCCCAATGGTCTACCAATTCTTGTAGCCTCCAATGTCACTTGTTTCTAGTTGAAGAGAACAATAGTGAAGTGGATTCCTATTACTAAATATTACTCAACTCCCCGTCGTATCCCAGAAGACCCCAGAGGGCGATGACCGAGTAGAGGAGGAGGTTCCAAATAAGTGGGTTAATTTCCAATATTTTAAAATGCATTATAGAATGTAAATTATAGAAATCAAATCATAAACACACAGGTTGCACTTAACAAGTTGACAATCGTGACTGGGTCACTCAAATAGTAAAAACAGAGGCAATTGGGTCTCTTAAACAACAAAAATAGACGTGACTTGGACCTATGAGGCAAGTCACGATTTACGAGGCTAAGGCCGTGACCTGGGTGGTGCCTAACAGGTGAGACTACATGACTGGGTCATGCATTTTGTCCCAAAAGGTGCGACTTCAGCTGTACAAGAAAAAATCAAGAAAAGCAAGCCAACAGGGGCTGAGGGGAGCAAGAACTGGTGCTGTACAGATTTGGGTTGGCCACGCAGGGGTCTAATCAGTGACGGCTATGAGTAAAAACAAAATAAACACCTACAAAACAAGGTATCTAAGAGGATTGACCCAATATTGTCTCCAAAACTGTAGCGGGGTTTTCACCCCTGCTACGTGCCAAAAGAACCTCCCTTCTGTTAATGAGATAGTACGGTAGAGTTTGTGGAATAAATCTACAACAAACAATGATATTAGTAAAACAAAATCAATAAGAAAATACAACTAAACTAAATAAAAGAAAAAAACATGAAAATTATACCCTCTTTTCTGAAAATGGGCCACAGTGCCCAATCTTGGAAATGGATCGCCTCTCCACAGGCTGGTTGGTACGGAGGGTGTCTCAATGTACCGGATGGGATATGGTGGGGCTACAGAATATTTGGAAAAAATGGTGTGAATACTTTGAGAATAATGGTTTCTCATCACACTCGTGGAATAGAATAATGAAAAAAGGGATAAGAATCTTGTTGATGGAGACTTTCACACTCTTTTTATAATACGTTTTTAGGTTTTTTGTCCTTTTCTCTCTTTTAGGGTTTTGGAACCGTAGTTATGGTTTTAAGCCCTATTTAGGGTTTTAATCCTTTTTTGGGATTTTTAAGCCCTTTTTTTGCTTTTAGCCCTTTTTGGGTTTTTAGCCCTTTTGTGAGCTTTTTGGCCTTTTTGTGGGTTTTTTAGCCTTTTTTGAGAGAGAATGAAGGTAAACCATAGTTGTGAAGGTCAAAGGTAAGGGAAAATTGGTAGGAAAATGATGTAAGTATGTGGTTTAGACCATGTAGAGCTAGGTAAGCAATTTTTTGTGTTAACACCTCAATGGAAAGTGTTCTCATGTTCAGCAGTGGGTTTCCCATACTAGCTCCTTCTATAATGATTCTATGAGTATTAGACATCAAATCCTTTATTTATAGTTGATATATTGTAATAGGTAACTTGGGTCTCTTTACCATAATCAATAGGTTTCCTCGCATTTGGTAACAATATCATCATTGATCAATAATCAGATGGTTTCTTACATGATTGACATCATCACATATATTCACATGTTGTAAAATCATATTGTTGGGTTTTAGATCAAGACCCTAGGTTTTGGCATGGCACCACTCATCCATCCTACATCCTCGAGGTTGAAATGGAGTGTATTTTATGAGTCTTACTATGTATACCAATGTGAGTTCCTAATATACATTATGACATAGATCACATTGTAATTACTCATGGCTATGATCCTTTTATGACATGGATACATTGTGTATTCATTCATGCCCGATATAGAATCTTATTACGTGAATCCATAATGTATTGAGTTGGAGGCCATTATTTTTTCTCTTTTGTGAGAAATTCGAACCAAAAAGTGATTAATTTGAACCATAGGAAAATCTAGGAGCGTTAGTGATTTTCAAAAATCAAATTTGGGTGCAAGATTCAGCAAAAACCATCAAATTATAGATAAATTACACACAATGATAGTTGGAAACAAGATAATTTTGGACTGTCTAACTATAAAATCATTATTAACAAGTTTATAAATACATAATAATAGTTTGGAATGGATTTGGAAGCCAATTGTGAGCAAATAACCCAAAATTTCCAAATTGGCATCAAACCTCCCTAGGTGGGCCAATCTCATCCCAAATATCTCCAAATGGCCATGAATTGATCAGGTGGAATGGATGATGTGTTTTGGATCAATTATTACAACTTGGATAGTGTGGGTGTGGAAATATGGATGGTTTAGCATCTCAATGCAACATTAATTGCACCAAATCAAGTCAAATTTGGGCAAAATACCACTCTAGAGCTCCAAGTCAACTTGCATGTCCAAATTCAATGAATGGGAGTACACCAGAAATGATGAATGTGCATATGTGTCTATATTATTATTTTGGAGTACCCATGTGGGTCATAGAACCTCAACTTGATATGGCATATGTCTACCTAAGCACCCCTAGTCCACCTGATAGGGTATTAAAGCTTAAAAAGCAATAAAATTGACTAATTAGTGTAACTAAGTTACTAATAATGGATTAATATTGTAATACCCTCCCTTAATCCAAAAACTAAGTATGCTCACAAAATTATGAAGGCCTTGGTGACAATGGCTCAAGTCACCTCAAGTACATAATCAGAAATTACAATTTTTATTTGTCCATGTGAACCAAGGAAAGAAGGAAAACCTCATGGGAAAAAATTTCCTTGAAGAATGGACATGGGGCTGGACCTAGAATAATATAACAGAAAATTACCTTTCCTAACTCACCCTAAGAAAATATCTCATGTAAGTGAAGGTATTCTCAGTGAAAGCCTTCGTAAAAATGTTAATAGTTTGCTCTGTGGATGGGAAATACTATAGTGAGATCACCCTGTCATGCACTAAGCCCTAAATGTAATGCATGTGTATCTCTATGTGCTTTGTCCTTTGTCTCTATACTATATCGGTATATATCTTGACAGCACTCTGATTATCCACCCAAATGTTGGTTGGAGAATCAATTGTGACACCAAACTCCCGGAGAATTCCCTGCAACCAAACACACTATGTTGCAGCATTGACTGTTGCCCTGTATTCAGCGTCTGCTGATGAAAGTGAGATGGTGTGCTGTTTTTTACTTGAATAGAAAATTGTGCCTTCAGCAAACATGAAGACAAAACCTGATGTTGACTTTCTGTCAATTGGATCACCAGCCCAATCTGAATTAGAAAATCCATCTAGTTGAAGTGAGGAACTAGCTGTGTAGTGCATCTTGAATTTCTTAGTTCCCTGGACATACTGAAGAATTCTTTTTTCATCCCTCCAATAAATCTCATGTGGCTGGTGCATATGTCTTTCTACAGCACTCATAGTATAGTACAAATCATGTCTTGTATGAGCTAGGTAGAGCGAGCTTCCCACTAGTTGCCTGTAGAGTGTGATATCCACCATTGGGGAATTGCCAAATTCATACATTTTAATACCAAAAAGAAAGGGAGACTTGGATTCCTTACACTCAGCCATATTAAAATTATTCATCAGGTCTTAAGTATACTTTGGCTGACTCGACATGATTCCCTTATCATTTTGCTCAATTTCTAAGCCCAAAAATTTCCTTAGCAATCCTAGGTCTGTCATAGCAAATTCACTGTGCAAAGAGTTCTTAATTTGGCCAATTGAATTGGTGCAGCTACCTGTAATAGGAATTTCATCAACAAAATAACAATTACCTGAAAATTAACATCATTTTTCTGCAAATACACATTAGGTTCTGATTTCCATCTTGTGAAGCCAATTGAAAGCAAGAAAGCATCAATTTTGCATACCAAGCCCTGGGGGCTTGCTTGAGTCCAGACAGTGATTTTTTTAGCCTACATACCAATGAAGGATCCTCTTTGAAACCTTCATGCTTCTGCATATATATCTCCTCCTGTATCTCACCATGCAAGAATGCACTCTTTATATCCATGCGGTGAAGTTCCCAACACTTACTAGCTGCTAGTGCAAGAACTAGTCTAATTGAGTCCATCTTTGCAACCGGTGCAAAGGTCTCTGTGTAATAAAATGCATGGAATTGAGAATAGACCTTGGCCACTAATATATCCTTATGTTTTATATCAGAACCATCAGCATCAAGTTTGGTCCGGAAGACCCATTTACATTTAACAACTTTCTTCTTGGGAGGAAGGGGAACTAATTCCCATGTATTGTTCTCTTTGAGGAACTGAAGTTCATCTTCCATTGCTGACTTTCATCTTGGGTATGTACAATATTTCTGATATTTATGAGGATCAGAAATTATCATCATGTAACAGTGCTCAACAATAGCACTATCACTTGCAAAATAAGCCTTACTAGTTTGTGATCTAGTTTTCCTAGGCTCTTCGGGATTTCTTGCCAATTCCCCAGCTACTTGCACAATGTTTTCAGGCCATTTGGGCCTAGATGGTGATTCATCTACAGAAATATCATCTTTAGAAACATTTATATCAGAATTATAAGAAAAAATAGAGCATGTATCACCACTTACATCTTTGAATGGTTGAGGAGAGGAGCAATCCCCCGGTGCAAGTTCGAAATAAGGAATTGGCTCTTCTTCAAATTTGACACTTCTTTCAACAAAGGTTTTGCTAGAGGATGTGTCAAAGAGATTGTACCCTGTGGTTTCCTCACCATATCCAACCATGAGACACTCCTTTTTTTGTGGTTGCAAGGCTTTCCTTTTCTCTGAAGGGATTCTTTCCCATGCTTTTGTCCCGAATATCCAGACATCTGGTTTTTCACCAAACCATGCCTCGTAGGGTGTCATTCCTTTAACTGATTTGTGGAAGGATCTGTTTTTAATGTGAGAAGCATAGCTGATGGCTTCATCCCATATCTTGGTATTAAGTTCCCTCACTTCTATAATTCAATTTTCCATCTCTTTGAGAGATCTATTCTTCCTCTTTGCCACACCATTTTGTTCTGGTGTGTAGGGAGTTGAGTGTTGCATTTGGATGCCACACTTCTCAGAAAGTTGTTGTAGATTCTTATTCACATATTCCTTTCCATTATCAACCCTAAGGACTTTTATAGTCTTCCCACTCTGATTCTCTACAAGTGCTTTCCAAAGCTTGAGTTGCTCAAACACCTCATATTTCAATTTCAGAAAATACACCCAACGAAATCAAGAGTAGTCATCAATGAATGTAAGCACATACCTAGATCCACCATATGAGGGAGTGGGTAGTGGACCAATCAATTCAAAATGCAACAACTCAAGTCATTTTGTTTCTCTCCTTTCCTTACCCTTCTCATAGCTCTACTCAAGATGCTTCCCAATCACACATCCAATACATGCTGCAGTAGATGGCTAAATTTGTGGAAGACATTCCACCATTCCTTCTTTGTGCAATGTTTGGAGATATCTGTAATTCATGTGGCCAAACCTCTCATACCATAGTTTTAAAAAACCATTGGCATGTCATTGAAGTGCTTGATCACTGGAAGGAGGTAGGAAATTATATAATTTGTGCATTCTCTCATGATGATCAGCATACCCAACTACAACAACTTGGTCTGTTGAGATTTCAAAAATATCTACACAGTCAAGAGTAAATATTACTCTCTTTGGCTCTCCTATATGGGTCATCTGGTACAATGACAACAAATTTGCTACAAGGTCTGGTACATATAGTACATCACTAAAGAACCCATGGTCTAAATCAATTCTCCCAATCCCTCTAGGCTGGAGTTCAAAATCATTTCCCTTTCGAACTGCTGGGCCAACATTAGAACTCATCGAGGAGAAGAATTATCTTCTGGATACCATATTCCTAGAAGCACTTGAATCAATAATAAAGGATGAGGAATTAGAATTACCTACCACCAATGCATGACATTTCTCCTTTCCTTCACTTGAACTAGATTTTCCATATTTCTTCCTTGTGTTGTCAAGGACTGGAATGTTGTTCTTCTCCAGCAGGTGCACCATGGTGTTGTTGGCAGCCAGCAACAACCTCTTCATTTCTTGATAAAATGAAGAGAGATCAGCTCTTATATGATTTATCAAATTAAAATTATAAAAGAGCACCTTCAGAATCTTTGATTCTGAAGGTGTTCTCAATTAAAAAAAGAAATGATTTAATGATCTCAGGGCTGAAAGAAATTTGAAAATAAAACTTGGCTTTTAATTGTCAGATAAGTTTCATACATTCTTATTATATTATTAAAATCATCATAAGTGAATTTATGTGACTTAAATATTTATGCCAAGAGAAATTTCATAAAACACATTATATGTCAAGTAGGGTATTATTAGTCTTTAGAATAAGAGAATTTCAAAAATTAACCTTATATAAAACCCTATTTTGAACATTGTAAATATCATAGTTAATGACTAGATGTTGTTTGTATATGAAACTTTTACATATGATATATACCCTATATGATGGTCTAATGTGTCGATAGGATGTTTAAAGGTTTTTTTTATTTATTTTTTATTTTAGTGTTGTACATATATATAGCTTTGTACATATACATAGGATAAACATTAAGTTAGCCATTTGATTAATACATCGTTTAACATTAAAATGCGATTTATTAAATTTCATACCACGATGTGACTTGATAAATAGGGGTAATTACGTGGAGTTATTGACTATGCAAAAAGCCAAGTGTCAAACTGGTAAATGATGAAACCTTTTGGATCGATGAGTTGGTATAAACGTGGTCTTCCCATTTGATAAAGTCGACACTTGTATATACTTATTAACGTCGACTTGACAGTGTTAAATGCTCTAGGTCATTTCAAATTACGCCATTGTACTTGTAATTATGAACCTCCGTAAATCATCAACGGCCATAATAATTATTTTTATCAGGCTATGTATCACTGGTTCGCCAACTTAAATGGTAATCACAAACAGACGTGGTTAAACGTAGGCAAATTAACGCAAGCAATGGTATAGCGTGATATTTATCACTGCTTGAATTCCGCTAAGATGGCGGGTTCAGAGATTAGACTTCCAGTCAGAACTGAAGCATGTGAAGGTTTTCTATCATGTCACTCGTATGGATACCTATTCCCCCTATTTTCACTTCTCCATTCGTCCCACAATGAAACCCGGAAGGTGCTGGAGAAACCATGTCTCCTCTGAATCGCTTTGAGCTTGCGGGATGTGAACTGATTGAAGCTCACCAGGAGGCTGCCCAGAAGTTTGAGAAAATGGGATGGACACATTTCTTTCAAAGCTTTGATGGTCATCACACAGAGATTACCAATATGTTTGCAATAAGTTTTGAAGATGACAGGGTGCGAATTGGGGGTTTCGAATTCGTTATTAATGAAGACAAAATTGCTGAAGCCACAAAGCTTCCACAGGTTGGGGAATGTTGGTTTAAGGGCATGATAGTTAACAAGAAGAAATGTATGGCTCTGTTATTTCTGTTACCAGACAAAGTCAAACTGAGGACAGGCGTGCCTGTAAAATTCTTGAAGCCTGAATGGAGAGTGTACTATGAAATTCTTGTAAGGTATGTGACATGCTGCGGACGCTATTCCCATTTGAATTTGTATCATTTGCGGTTGTTGTTAGCAGTTAAGGGGTGCAAACTTAATTTGCCCTTTTATCTTTGGCAAAGTCTTAAGAAAATGGCGCAGTCAGTTAGAAATTTCACTAACCCTGACAATAGTTTGTGTCATCATGGGTTAATCAAAATTCTCTTGCAATTTCAATTAGCTGCTAGAGGTGTGTCGTGGGATAAATTCTTAGCTGACTGTAATTTGGGGCCAACTCAATACTGGCCTAATTCTGCTCCACGAATTCATCGGAGACGAAAAGACATAAATTCAGAAGATAATAGTCCAGATATTAAGGAGGCAGAGAATGTTAGTACGCCCGTAGATAATGAGGGTAATGGAGGTGCTGATAGGGTTTCAATCCCTTGTGATTCTAGAGAAGGGTTGGCTAAACCCGAACCCAAAGAAAATAACAATAATCCTATAAAATTAAAAGAGGGATTAGTTGAAGATGAAAACAACAAATCTACTGAATATGATGAACAATCCATGAATATGCTGAACCATTTGGCTCAGGTTTGTTGCGACAGGGAAGGGTTAGGTTATGAGAACCTATCGTTTTCACGTAGAATTACTAGGAGCATGCATAATCTATATGCAACTCCTGGGTATAAGCCCGATCCACAGGTTTCAAAATGCACGGCCACTGAACCAACAATTGTGAATATTGAGGATGATATCCTGATGTCTACCCCTAACACGATGGATATAGGGAATTCTGTGACTGGGCAAAGGAATGATGTTCAATCGGGCGAGGTTGAGGGTAGTCAACCAGAATTAAATGTGAACACTGTAGATGATGAACCATTGTACAATCAACCTCCTGACAGTCCTCGCTCTCCTTGTGTACATGAAGAAGATGAAACTCTGCAACAGGCGTTAGGAAATGAGCATCAGGATAAAATCACAGAATTTAAAGGAAGACTTAAACAATGTCTGTCTAGTACAGCGTTACTGGAAGAAGAAAATAAAAATTTCAGAAAAGAATTGTTAGAGTGGATCGATAGATGGAAGAAGGCAAATATGAAAAAGAATCAATACAAGAAATCCAAGAAATCAATATTAAATACAAATCAGTTGTTACTGGAGAGAATTGAAAAGCAAAATGTTAAAATCATAAAGCTGAAGGCTAAACTGGCCGAAGCCAGAAGAGTAGTCTCTCTTCATAATTAAGTTCTGTTCTTCTCTCTTACAGCGCAGCATATCAGGGAATCTCATTATCAAGTTTTCTTCCAGAAGCACAGAACGTGGTTATACAATGGCATGTGGATGTGGATGATTCATACCAAAGGGAATTTTATCAATGATCAGGCAGTTTATGTGATACCTCGACTCAGGCTAGTCGATTTCTATTTCTAGTAATAGGTGTAAATAGATGCCTTTT